>CM056994.1:52515460-52670460 GCA_029891345.1 Dryococelus australis
TAAAATATACGTGGGCACCAAGAGCAGACATTATGTAACATGATGTATAGGACAGTCCAAACATCATATATCTTTCAAAATGTTATCAATACACAAGACCCTCAAACACTCATATGACGAATACAACAAACATCCTTTAAAATAAGCAATATTCTATTTGGAATAAAACAAGGAGAAAAAGCAACAATTTTAACTGAACAAGATTTATGATACAGTGAACACATAAAATAATTGTGAATAAAATAAAATTGTTATACTGCTTATTTAATTCAGTCTAGAGAAATTAAATGTTTTTGCAACATCTACAACCTTCTTTACAAAATTAGAATAAGGAGAAAAGAGGAAAGATAGAAATGTAATATAAAATACTTCAAACTTGTAAATAGTTCATCTATTTGCATCACATTATTTACTCTTGAATGCTCTTTAGAAGAATGTAACAAAGTTATAAATAAATAAAAAAATATATATGATTACCATTGTGGCTTCAGTGGTAAGCACTTGGACTCTTAATGGCCACTGGGAAATTAGGACGAAAAAATTAATTTTTGCGTAAATTCAAAAGATAATTTGGCTGTGACATAGTTGAAATGACTAGTTGAAGCAACTGGAAATGGTGAGGTTACAGTTTGCTGCAGGATAGTGGACTGGAAATGGGAAGGTGGGCATTGTCAGTATCATTCCCAGTGTCAAGAAAGCCTCATTCCTCCGGTGGCGTCTGCGACTTAAAAGCAATCAAAAAATTAGAATTTCAGGCCCTTTGTGAAATCTCTTCAAAGCTCCATGCCCCTAACGATTTTACAAACGCTCCCTGGTTCTGCATACTGATGTAACCAACTTTAGGAAGAAATATGTAGTCATTTATGACAAGCAAAATGCTTTTAACATGTCTGGCTTCTTTGAAGTAAGTAGGACCAAGAGTGTTCTAAAACTAAAATCTAAAGTCTATCATAATAGGAGCTTACTGTTGCCCTAGGCAACTAAATAAATAAACACAATTCCAAAGAGAATTTATCTAATTATTCCTATAAATGGAAAGATGGCCAAATCTTACATTTACAGATATTGAAATGTAAACGCAAAGCTAAACTAATCGGGAATGTAAATGTGTGCGCGCGCGTGTGCACGCACACGCACACACACACACACCATCGGGTGAGACACAAGACGAACAGTGACACAATAAACTTACTGTAGGTGGGTGCCAGCGGAGTTTCCCAATCACCGCACTGTTGAGAATCGGGGTTCTTAGGGATGCTGAAGGTTCTGTGTGTCCATCTCACCAGAGCAGACTTACACATCACTTTGCATTACTAAACATTTTAATAAACCTTTTAACAATGAAAAATGTGTGTGGTGAGGATACTGTCACTACAAAAGAAAGACTTAGAGCATTGTGTATGTGTATTTGCTTTTATTGTGGTAACCATACAAGATCGTGCCAACGTTACTTCTTACGAACTCGGATGTGTCTAGCTAACTCCGTTTGGGTGCTCCCCAGCCCGCAATTAATCTAACACACTCCTAGATGGATGACTTCTCTGTCGTGTTAGAAAACACAATCTCCACAAGGAAAGGGGTTGACAGCCGATATGGTGGACTGATGGCTTTCCCTGAAAATAGGGCGCAGAGAATTATAAGATGAAACCAATTGTACAAACACGTGCAATTGATTATCACTAATGCGGACTCATAGGGGCTCGTCTTGCCCACGTGGTTAGTGGGGTGACTGCCTATACACAAGCGGGCTAGGACGGAAATAATATCACCGTAACATTTACATAAATTACATAAATACACTTGAGATATTATGGGACATAACATGAGAGGCCACAATAAACACGCAGATGCATTAAAGTAAACTTAGATGGCGCGGATGCAGCTGGATATGCTTCGTAGCGGATCAGGAGGTGCAGATGGATTTTCAGTCTTCCTCAGTAAAACTGCAAATTCTGTACAGAGAGATTATTATTTCTGTTGGGAAAATTTATTCTTTTGTAGATCGCATTGGTTTTGAGCTTGTAACATGCCGGATGGCAAGAAAATCAAGCAATGAATTGACCGCATGGTCAAACACAAATCATCAATTACGTGAAAATTACATGAAACCCAGAATAAAAAATTCATAGAACCCTGAGATAAATTACGGCACACATGATTTTACACAAATAAAACCTCAAAGCGCATGAATGGTGCAGACATTGACTTGGCGGCTAAAAACCACGTGGTCGCAAGTGATGTGGCCATAAAACAATTAAACATGAAAACTACCCTGAAATACATACATGAAAATAAAGCCCTTAAGATTGCACGCAGCAATGATATAGAAATTACAACGAAACGTCTTTAACATTGACGGATGGCGCCTGATTCAAGTTGCCTGGACCGCGTGGCCTCTCCGACATCTTTCCTCCCTTCTCCTCATTTATATTTCAAAAAGCCACAAGGCCATAAATTAATAGGTAAAGCGGAAGCATAATGCTGGGGAATGTCTGGCAAAATGTACGCAAATCAAAGGTTAACCGGTATACTAAAGTGAAACTATTGTAATCAACATCAGTGCAAAAAGTTTGTAGTGCATACGTGACAGCGTCTTACCTCCACAGCTCTCCTCGGCGGACTGCCCAGAGGCAGGGGTCACACGGACCTACCATGGCTGCCTACAGAGTTCACACAACTGGAAGTGCTATGCACGCCGAGTAAAACTTTCATATTTTAAAATAAATGGCACATAAACAATTTAAATATTGACTTTAATTGTGGAATTTTCTTATTCATTCTCCGTATTCTCTGAACGTCTTTTATGACTGTGTTCATGCCAGAATAATAATATCCTTAATCTTCATGCAGCGCACATTTCAAATTCATAACCACACCTTGTACAATATTATAAAACATACATTTTAACATGTTTGACACTTGAAAAACCTGAAAATAAACAGATATAATTTTATACTTGAAATAAATATTCCGTTATAGGAACGTTCAAACTGGAGCCTCTTTGCGTACGTGCATGCCCACGTGTCATGTGAGTGGTGAGCGCCGTTATGGGCTTAGCGTCGCTGACTGTTAGCCGGCATCAAACGACTCCTCCCTCGAAGGCCAAGACGGTGCGAGCAACTCAACATTCTCTGGCAGGCTCCGCCCGGCTGCAAACAGGGTTCCCGGGTTGAGGGCAAAGGAAGCAAGGCCTAGGAAGCCTCCTTTCTCTGCAGTGTTTGCAGGGGGTGGAGTTGTAGGCTGGAACCATGTTGTGGGGACGTTGCGGTGACTCTCCTTGCCTCTTGTGAGCGGTGTGTTGCATTGTGTTGACAGCTGACGGCACATTCACTTTCCTACTAGATTCCCCAAACCCTTTGAAACTCTCTTGCCCTACTAGGCTATCTCCTGAGGATGCCGGAAAACCTTTAAAAGTTGCGACATTTTCACTGGTGGTACTACTGTTTAGATTTTCACTTTGGTTACAACTATATTGACTGGTGCCTTGGGGAAACCCCTTATAACTTAGATCACTGGCACTGGTTGTATTATAACTTACATGTACACTGCTGTACTTTTGTTATTATTACATGTGAAACCCATGAAACTGGTCTGATTGATTATACTGTTATCTGCTTCCGTGGGGAAGCCCTGAAACGACACTGCACTTATACTCTCCTCTCCCACTTGCGCATGTATGTTTTCATCGCCTGTTTCTTCCACTTTTGGCGTGGAGTGTTCCGACGGTACAAAACCCCTAAACGACACCCTATTTGCAGAACTGTTGTTTACGTGCTCTAGCCTGGTTGTTACCGTGTTAGTGTTGTTTACGTTGGTGCACATTGACATTTCCCTGTGTATTCCCTGGTATGTTACACCGCGCTCGCCGAGGTACTGGGCGTAACGGCGTCTCCTTACCTCTCTTCCCTGCAGATGGCCGGGCTATATGCAGGTTGCCACGGTGCCGTTTCGTGACACATCTTCGTGACACTTCACTAAGAACGTAGAATTTCCCAGTTTCTCTAGCACTCGCACTGGCCCTGTCCACCTAGGTGCCAGTCCTGCACAATATTTTTTTTGTTTCGGCCAATAGTGGGTTTTCTCTAACATACACAGCAACTCCGGTGGAAATTTCTTACTCTCCGGTACCCATGTGCTACAGTATCTTTCCTGATTTTCCATAGCCTCCGTATGGATCTGTTGTTGGTGTACTATGGTTTCCTCGGGTGGTAGTGGGGGGTTTTCTCTTAGTTCTCCAAGTGCGTGCAACTCGCGGCCCTGGTCCATTTCTGCCAGAGTATTTCTGGTGGCTGCAATTACGCGGTTTCTGATACAAAACATTACCTCAGGAATTAACTCTGCCCACCTGGTGCGGTCTCCGCCTAGTCGAATTCTCTACTGAATTTTTGTATCTTGATTCCTGCACTCATGTCTAGTTCGCTGTTCGCTCGGGGGTGTGGCTTGTGGTGCGGCGATATGGGCCCGTGATATCCAGCACTACGGTTTTGAATGGCTCAGTTGGCAGCCTCGGTTGTTGTGGAGCATCACCATTTATTCTCCCCAGCTTCCGGGTATTACACGTGATGAAACTTCGCAAATATATACACACATCTCCCTGGATTCCTGGCCAGTGAAAAATTTTTTGCCTGTTCCTGCACGTCTGCTCGATACCTGGGTGCCTATGTTCTAAGCTCTCATGCCCATACTTTAACACAAGTTCACGTGTTTCCTTTGGTACATATGTTCGCCATCGTGGGCAGTTACCGGGGGGTTTAAAGTGAATCTCTTGGTTTACTACTCCCAATGCTCGGAATATTGTGTGGCACAGTGTTGCTGGCGTTGTGCAGCATCTGGGGAATTTTCCTGCACGGCGTGGACCTCCCTTAATACGTCATGGACGTTCAACAAGACAAGTTCGCTGAATGGTGTGGCGACAATGTTTTGCAAGACAAAAGTTGGTGTGCCTGCTGTCGAGGTGGTACGGCAGGGTGGTAGCGCTACTTACCATTCCACGCAGTCTGTTACCGTTAAGTTCGGACAGGGGTTCCTAGACAGTGCATCCGCGAGCTCATTGGTTTTCCCCGCCATGCATTCTACCTTGAAATTGAACTCTTGGAGAAGCAAGGCCCAGCGGGCAAGTTTACTTTTCCCGTTTTGCATGCCCTCTAACCACACAAGACAATGGTTATCTATTCTTAACATAAATTGTCTCCCTAGCAGATCCGGCCGGTACTTCTTCAGTGCATGCACAATTGCTAAGTACTCTTGCTCATTAACATATTTGCAATCTGTCTCGCCAAACTTTGGCCTGTGGTAATTCAACATGTATTTTCCCCCATGTTCTCCCACTTGATATAGCACCGCGCCAATGCCTTCTTGACTCGCATCGGTCTGAACGACAACAGGTAATTCTGGCCTAAAGCTGGCTAGCGGTTTGCAATTTTGGAAAGCAAGCTTGATTTCATAGAATGCCTGGTCGACTTGAGGTGTCCACACAAATTTAGCTTTTCAAGTAATTCGGTCAATGGTGCAGTTATCACAAAAAAATTCAGGACGAACTCACTTAACCAATTTACCAAGCCAAAAATCTTCTAGCTTGCTTGCGCGACCTGAGTGTGGGTTTGCTTTGAATTTCTTGTACGTGTTGTTGTTCCGGTTCGTGTCTGTTCCCTGTTACATAGTGTCCCAAAAACTCCATTTTAATCATGTCCAACTTACACTTGTCAACTTTGCATGTGAACTTGTTGCGTTCAAGCCTTTCGAACACAAGGCTCAGGTGGTGCAAATGTTCCTCCCCAGCTGTTCGACCATACAAGCAAATTATCAAGGTAGGCTATCGCAAAGTGTCCTATGTAATCCAGGGTTTTTCCAGGTTATCCTAAGGATTTTCCAGATTTTACAAACACACGTAAAAAACCAGTTTTGTACAGTGTCCCATCTTTTAAAATGCTGTGTGTGTGTGTTTGTGTGTCTGTGTGTACACACACACACACACACATATATATATATATATATTTATATATATACATGTGTGTGTACGCACACACGCACACACACACACCTCCCTAGAAAAAATAATTAATTTTCACATTCAGTAAATGCAATTTATAAGCCCAATTAAAAAGTTGAATTACATCTACATTATTTATAAAGATTTATCCTTAAAAAACTGTAATAAAGGCGATATATACCCTGGACAAAAAAAATTCAAATTTATATGGACATTATATATAAAGCTGTCCTTCAGCTAGGCGGTGTGCTGTGTGCTGCTATCTGCAGGCCAACTGTGCACAGCTTGCTATATGCTGTGTGCCTGCCAGCAGTGATTACAAGCAGGGGCAGCCATAAGTTGGGCAATTTTCATGCATTGCCGACTATCGACTGTAGTTCCTACTTCCTTTCATCCCCACGTGCAAGTGGAATAATTGTCGGGCGCGGGCATGTGTGTGTGATGTGTGCGTGCACATTCAGATTTGCATAGGCCAATTACCATTACTACGTTAATAAACAATTTTTCAGATTAGGGGTTTTTTACATTTAGGGGGTTAGACTTTAGATGATTACTGATAAGACAAAGTGAGCGGTAGCTAGTGCAAAACCGTAACAATTCTGGAGAAATATGAAACAATAAAAACAAAGTACTGGTTGCGCAACACGGGGGCAAATATCTGGACCATCGTCCTTGACTCCAATATCAATGGGTGTCTCCATCGTACGTAAATGATCATTAATAACTCTTAAAATGAATTTGTGCATATCAATCGCAGTGCGCCGCATTCGTAAAAATGTTTACGGCCTGCTAAAAAGCAGTGACACTCGAGCCTAAATTACGTCACACAGTTTTAACTATTTTCGGCGATAATGAGAGGCTGTATTTATATACATCTGGGGTATAATTTATTCTGAATTCGGCTGCTTATTAAAACATGATTTACGAGTTGGTTTTCTCACGAGAAGCAACTGAAACTGAACGCAAAGCTCACTAAATTAGACACGTAATGCAAAGTTCAAAATTTTCTAGGCAAAAACAACATTATGTATTTAACGTCTTTATATCACTTTATTCTAAAAATGTGTCATTAAAACAAATTTATATAATTAACATTAATTGCCCAGTTTACTTAACAGCAACAGAAAATGAACCTAGCACATAGCACATTTTGTTTATAGTAATGAGACTTGTTAATAATACTTCTGGGACATCTTTCATTTTTAAAACGTCTACATTTTATATTTAACTAATATACAATTGAGTCAATGGTAGTTTTTCTACCATAGACGACTAAATGCAGACTAATTGGATTGGTAAAAAGTCATGACACTTATTAGTGTTTTAACATCGAGACAAGGGGATGGAAAAATACACTTTCACCTGGCCCTGTAATTTTATTCGGAAGACATTTGCAGATTAAATAAAATTAGTAACGTGGGAATGATTCCAGTCTCTGGCTATATAATGCCAACAATGAAGGAGAAAAGTATTCACGGGAGGCATGTGATGATTGCAGGGAAGCTATGAACAGTCTAGCAGTCGAGAGGCATTGCAGACTCTTAGCTTTCTAGCTTCCTACGGTGCCGGGTGGGTCGCAATTAAACATATGCTGTAAACTTCTATAGTTAAATAAATCTAAGGGTATGTTACATCGTTAGTTCAAATGTTTAAATCAAGTGAAACATTTGGAATGATTAACACACACACACACCAGTAAAAAATACTAAGAGCAATTGTTACTTACATTTGCTGCAAGAAGAAATAGTTGCAGTATGGTTCGAATATGCAGAAAAGACTGCAGTAACTTACAAGTTTCTCGAGTTATGAGCAAGAATTTTTTGATGCAATTTAGATTTTGCATGGTTTAGAGACCTCCCCTGCCCATTGTATCTATTAAAAAAATTTTAACACATATTTTGCACAGTGCACTGTCTCTATCCTTAGTGTCTTCTGAAGCCCATGGAAATTCTGATTTTTAACGAGATGAATATCTAGTTTACATAATCACTTCATCATGCAGCAAATTACACACAAACACTGAAAAACAAGTGAGTGGCATGACCTAGACGTTGAACGAGGTAAGATGAGATACGCCTGCAGACATTCTTCCTCTCCAGAGTGACATGTTGCTTGGCGTGGGAAACTACTACGGCGGGTGGGCGGGGACTGGGCGTGGAAAACTACTCCGTCCGGAAAAAAGTTGGGCAATGTTGACAAATGATTGTTCACATAAAACTACCATGACTTCCCATCACAGTATTCGGCGACGAAACTCGAAACGCCCGAAAAGGGGGGAAAAATTCCCTACAGATGGACAAAATTTCAGACTATTTCCAGGTTTTCCCAGGTCCTTTTCAATTCCATACTTTTTCCTGATTTTCCAGGTTCGGTAGCCACCCTGATGTATTCATCTAGTACGTTTACCATTAAATTCTGAAAGGTGGCAGGGGCAAATTTTGATCCAAACAGCATTGCAACATACTGAAACCTACGCCCATCTGATGTGGTGAAGGCAGATTTTTCCGGTCTTGGGGGCAGATAGGCACTTGCCAATATCCAAATTTCAAATTTAATGAGGTGAAAACAGTAGCCGGCCCTAGTGACAAAGTGTCCTTGATGTTGATTACTGGAGGTGGCATGTTTACAGTTGTCTTGTTCAATGGACGGAAATCAATACAAAACCTCCATTCACAGTCCTTTTTAGGGGCAAGTGTAATGCCTGAGTTGTAGAGACTTTGTGTGGGTTCAACCACATTATCATTGAGCATCTCACATACCTGCTGATTGATGACACGCTGGAAGAAAAGACCCCGGTCTCGCGGCTTGGAGTACACCAGGTGTCCTCGTGCGTCACGATGATGTTGTGCTCGATGGCGTCAATGCGCTGCAGCTTGCCAACAGTGTGGAACACACAGGCATACTGGTCCAGTAGATGTTGCAGGCGTTGTTGATGTTGTTCAGGCACCTCATGCGCGAACTCAGCAAGCGGCACGGCAGCTGTTGTTGTCGGTGGCGTTGCTCCCAACATGTACAGTGTCCACCTTCCACGTGTTCCCACGTGCAGACGTTCGAGATGCGGTTCAATTACGGCTTGGTTGTCAATTAGCCACGGGAGTCCCAGAATCATCTCCTCGTACAAGTCCGGTACAATGCACACATCACATTTTGTACAGAGCTCGCGTACTCCCACTGTTACGTGCATGACGCTTTTCGCTTCGCCCTGTTGGTTGTGTCAAACTGCAGACGTGGCGACACTCTTGTTGTTATCGCCTGGATTAGGCCCTCCCACACAAAATTATGACTTGCTGCAGTGACAATGTTGGAGATCACATTTTTACCCTAGAGTTCAACATTGACCCTCAATTCACATATAGTAGTGTCACTAACCTGGAACACTTTGGTACATTCATTAGATGAATCCCTAAGCTCTGGCGGTGAGATTGGTGCAGGTGATGTTTCGCCAACCTCCCTATCTATAGCCCATTCTAGATTGGAAGCGACTTATGAAAATCAACCTTTAAAAAACACTCTAGGCATAACATGTCAACCTGTTTTTTTTTTTTTTTTAACCTGTATTCCACAAATATATAACACTGTGGTTAACTTTAAAGTACTGTATTATTAAATAAATGAAACTTTACCTTAATATCTTCTAGAACTTGCAATATTTATTTCTTTTTAAATATGAATTAACAACAGCGAGAGCAGGGACATGTTGGCAACGGCCGGTAAGAAATAGTTCACAGTTAAAATATTATTTTAACCCAGTTTTTTAATATACTACTTGTAAATTAAATGGTGCCTATTGAAATATTTAGGTAGCCCTGATGGCAACATATCTCCTTTTTACAGTTTAAAATAACAGCGGAAAATATCATGAGTAGGCTGTAATGGTACGGTGTTGTTTTAACGAGCGAGAGCAACTTTGAAGAAACTGTCTGCTGAGTGAGGTTTGTCGCTCTCTCTCTCTGTCTTTCTCTCTTTCACACTCAGGAAATTTCACTTCGCTAGTACGCAGAAAAATTGTACCCGTTTTCAATTATAGCTTATTTCATACTTATTACAGCAAAATAATGATTTTTGAATTTGTAATTTACAACTGAAAAGAGATTTTAATGTTTGAATACTTATTTTAATATATTTAGGATATGATGGCAGGGCAGAAACAAAGTGAAGTTGGCAGATGTGGCAAGCCATGACATGGCGTGGCGTGTTGCTGTTTTACCAAACAAAGCGTAAATTATACTTACTCCGAAAAATACTTCAAATTACCAAATCACATTTGTAGACGTTGTGTTTTTTAAACCTACCTAAGCAAGTTACGAGGTTGTTATAAATCTGTTTTTCCGCGGCAGTAATATACTATTACGGTGAGTTTCATTAACCGCTGCGTGTGAAATAGCATGGCACGACTGCGTGATGATCGTTAAGCTAGATCTGTGTGTGTGCATGATTTCAAATATTTGATATGCACTATTTATACGTTGTAAAAGTAAACTGTTTTTATGATGAAGTTATTTATTTATATCAACATCTGTTTATTTATCACAACACTGTACCTTAGCCCTGGGTGTTTGTAACACAAGTCGTGTAATGTGATTTACCACCAATCCCAAAAAAAATAACCAAGCCCAGCCCCAATAAATTTCAATAAACTAATACACAATAAGTAGCAATACATATAAATATGAGCAGAATAAAAGTTACCGTAGGCTTATTTGTGTGCATGTTCACCGCTATATTTTAAGTTTCTATAACAAAAAATTAGCTACACGAGTCGCGTGCTTGATTTTAATGTCGCTTTACCGTTGGACTGGCTATTCCTTCATTATTCGAACTGAGGCCATCCTTTTAAAGAAATAAACCAACACATATCAATAACAAAAACTTAAATACTACAGTTCATTACCCTGCAGTTGTAACAGTGTTTAACACAGTCGTGGCAAAATATTAACATGCATTACGTGTAATGTGCTATGTTGTGGAAAACAAATATGTTAATGTAACGTAACCGTAAAAACTTTAGTTAATTCAGGCATTTTTAAAACGTCACAAAGTTGACCTAAATAAAGTTATTCGTACAGATATTCGTATTCGTATATATATTCGTACAGAATGGTTTTTGAAATAGACCAAAGACAGAATTCTTTGAAAAGCTGTAAACCGTAAACAACACATTTGACAGGTGTAAAAGAAGTCACATTTCAACGTTTATTTTTAGGTGTAGCAAAAGTATACGAACACATGTACACACACAATGGCATGTAAACACTGATTTTGACAGATGCTACATGGCAATGTTTGTTTACATTTGGCGGAAGGATATGAAACGGGCCTGCAAGTAGACATTTAGCAGGGCTCCAAGAAAGTTGCTTCCAATGGGGAATTGACTACAGTTTCCCGACCTGTTACCTTGGTAATAGTTTCCGCGTTTATTGTTGCGAATGTTAGACCCCTGGCCGCAGTTTGCACTCAGTGGTGTGAACGGCAGTGGTGGTCTCGTTACATCAGGCATCATTACAGGTGTTGACAGTGGTGGTTTCGTCTCCGGAATTGGTAGTCCTGTCCCGCACGTACATCTCTCTCATAGAGGTACGGCTCTCTCGTGAACTGTTCTACACTGACACGTTGCTTGCTGCAGGTACGGTCTAATATCAAGTGTCGCTAATGCCACAATAATCTAGAGTTGTTTCCTCAAAATTATTTACCATCTCACTTCTGTAGAGCAGAATTCCATCTTCAGCTTGACAAAAATACCATAGTACTCCGCTATCAGGTGATAAATGTTCCTACTTACTGACAATCTTCTTACAAAACTCATCTTCAGACTAATCTAGCTAATGGTTTAAGAATTTCTTTCAGGTGTTTGATTTTACCGTTGACAGATTTACATGAGCGACTGCGAATTCCTTTAACTTATGAGGCGGGTGATTCACATCTTGTTCGTTGTCTGGTATTCTACTAAGGTAATCTGCAGCATCATTGTCTGATCCTCGGATGTACTGTATGTCAATATTGTACTCTTGCAGGAACAAAACCCGTCTGGTTAATAGGTCTCCGAAAACTCTTCCAGTCTTAAGACATATTAAGGCTTGGTGGTCAGTCAACAATTTAATCTTCGCACCAAGAAGTAAGTTACGGAACTTCTGCAATGCCCAAATAATCACTAGTGCCTCTCACTCTGTGACAGTATAATTACACTCCACGCTGTTCAACGTACGACTCGCCATAGCTACAGTTCATTCAAACCGGCTATCGTTTTCTTGAGCCAATTATAAACCTAGTGCATACGCAGATGTGTCGGCGTACAACAAAAATTCCTTACCTAGTATTGGATGGTAGATCACGTGGTTATCCAAGATAATGTTTTTCAACTTAACAAATGCTTCGTGATGTTCATTACTCCAATTCCATGTTACTTCCTTTTTCAACAAGGCAAACAACGGTACAGCAGTTTTCAATACCTGGTCAGAGTAACTGCGGTAAAATCCTAAGACTCCTAGGAATGCTCGCAAATGTCTTACATTCTGCAGTACTGGAAACTATGTGATCGCTTGTATCAGGTGCTGTTCAAATACCTTCATTCATTACAATGTGTCCCAGAAAAGGTAGTTCAGATCAACAGAAAAGTGACTTTCTAATTTTTATGGACATACCTGCTTTGTGCAACTACTCTAAGACAATATGAATGTGCTGTATGTGCTCCTCGAAAGTTTGTGATGTGATCAATATATCTACGTATGCTTTGGCAAAACCTCTACATTCCTCGCCGAAGGTAATGTCTAAACAACGTGTATACTCCGCTACAGCATTACACAAACCAAATGGCATTACTGTAAAAACGTATTGGCAGATTCTAAATTGAAAAACTGTGTATTTCCTTGACTCTGCGGATAACAGAATTTGCCAGTAGGCGCAAGTAATATATAAAGTTGTCAAGTATTAAACACCTTGGTACAAAACGTAAAATATCTTGTGTCTGCACAGGACATTCACGATCTTTGACTGTGTAAGTGTAACCTTACCCTCAAGTTGCCCTGAATACGGGTGTTTCAGTACTCTTTCAAAAACAATTCTTTGAACTGCGAAAATGTGAGAATTTTGTTCTTGTCAACATTCCACCAAAAGAAAACAGTTGATTTGAGGCTTAAACTTAAGCAAAGTAGAACTTCTTGTTCACTTAACCCAAACAATTTTCCTTATTCCTCCAATTTTTTTTAGAAAGATAAATAGGTTTTTGTTACTGCATCCGGAAAATTTAGGTTAAGCCCTCGGACCATTGCTTTGCAGTGGTGAAATTTGGTTCTGCATTGTTAGCTCGATTACTAGAAGTAGAATGCAAATCAATAGGATAATGTGTAAGTAGAATTGGTGTAACAGAATCAATTGCATGAAATGTGGCCAATTTCACCTTCATTTCACATAATTTGTTTTGCAATTCCTTGTTTTTGTGATCATGCATCTCTTTTTAGACAAAACTTAATCAGCTGTGGTGTTGTTTAATTTTGAATCCAAATGATGCTCAAAATTAATTAAATGATGATCAACATTCTCCATTATGACAGTGTCGGTGTTGGATAAGATTACAGGATCCCTTTTCTCAACGATAGTTATTCTATTCTCTAACAAACAAAGCTGCCCCTCCAAACCTGAACTTTTTTGTTCAATTTCTTTAGGTAGTGAAACTTCTATTGCTGAAATACGTGATTGAATCTTGTTGACTTTATTTTGAATGACAGCAAAACTTTTTTCAGCAATTTCATTTTGTTGGCAAAAACGGTCATTAATTTGGGCCTCAAATTTACCGATATTGGTTTGCAAATTTTCCAACTTTAGTATTCTGCACAGTTTGGTGTTCAGCCAGACGACACAGTGTTTTGCAACACGGACAATTTATTCTGTGTGTCACTCACACTACTATCAAATACTGATAAATTATGGGATAAATTTACAATACATTTTTCCAGACTTTCAAAATGTTTGCTCTGAGCATCACACTTAAAATTAATCGAATTTAAATCAGACTTGTGTTCATCAAATTTGGCATTGATATTCGCATTTTGAGTATCCAACCTGGCATTAAATTCAGTCCTTAGATTGGCATTATCCACACGTAAGCTTGCGAACATTAGTGCCATTTGTTCCATCAAGCTGTTATCATTACTCAAGCTTTAGTTTCGGGTTACATTTGTGCGATCAATATGTTCTGAAACATTTGACAAAATTCTATCGTCAAGCTCATGTGCTACCTTTTCACTTTCGTCTCTGTTTTCGTCTGCAAAGATTAAACTTGGACTCAGTACATATGTACCTTCCATACTTATTGTGTTGGAAACACTTTACTCCATGTCTCCGTTTTCTCTAAGGTCATGAATTGAACTTCTGGGAAAGTAAGGTTCTCTAATAAAACTATTTTTCATTACAAAAATTGCAGATCTGATTTGGAATTTGTTTCTGCTATACTCTGAAAGACATTCCAAAGAGGACGAACTAATATTCTCTTGCATGCAACTATATTAATGAAATTTGCATTAATATAATGCAGTTTCTTACCCTTGATGAGATGTTCATTGACCATTTGAAAGAAAGAATAGTATTTATGTCTTTAGATTATCACAGTGGAGTGACGTGTGACAACCAAATATTTGCATAGTAGGAACAAGACATTCAATGTGAATAGTTCATAACTCTCAACAATAATCAGACAATTTCAAACACTACAAGAAAATACTACACATACACTAAAATTCAGACAACTATATTTAACGAAGGAAAACAAATAATTTCTAAATTACAACAACACATCATTTGCAACTAGAAAAATAATTGCTGTCAGTCAACCTGTTCAATATTTGTGTGCGATATGTAATAAATCATTACTGAATTCATTTTACCCTCATACATATATGATTACAGATAGGCACAACTTCCAAATAGACAACTGATTATTTAATGATTGATGTAGAATAACTTAATTTAAAATATATCTCAGGCTAGCAATAAACAGGCTCAAGACTCCTGATTATACATTTGGTAGCGAACTTCTGAAAAATCGTTCAACACATGTAATCTTAACTTCTCAATATGAAATTTACACTAGAAAGTTCTTGTAGTTGATGAGAATTAAAATTGCAATAGTTTGGCGAACAGCAATACTAATACGAAGCTACCATGGACAGAGCGTACATGAAAGATCAACGCGATGACATAGTTCCAACATTCTCATCCTTCGGGATACCACCATCCGGGTTAAGAGTGGGAAACAATACGCCCACATCTCCTGGGAAGCTGGACGTCATCAGTCCGTCATCTCTCAGTTACAGTAGTGTTCTGCACCAGCCAAACTCGGCGTTGAAACATAGCTTCTTTTACATACGTCCATTCACTGCCATGACATGACAAAGAAGAAACTTTAAGCTTAAGAACTTTTTGCCTTACATTGTAGCAATCCTAGTGTTGTCACGTTCTGATTGTTACTTCAAAAATACCTCAGACCAAACATTACAGAGAAAACTTCATGCTGAAACTGTTACTTTTACCACAGAGAACATATATTAAACAGGGTATTAAATTTAAATCACCTGTAATATACAACTACTATGAAAAATCACAAGTCTTTAGCAGGGTTTGCTCATACTGTCCTCTATATATGTTTTAGTCTATTGCTTGTGAATTGAAAGAAATCTGACAAATGTCAACAAAAAATGTAAACATTATGTTTCTGCAATCCAAGTATCATAACATGAACAGAAAATACTTTAGCCTCAAAATAAACAAATAACACGGATCTGTACTACTACAACTATGTGTTTTGAAGTAGGTAGGTAGGTAAGATTAACATCTCATTGATGTCTGTCAATACAAACAGAAGGATTTGTAGATTGTTTGTTTCCTTGATAATACTTCTACACAATTTGTCAAAAAAAGGAATTATTATATGAAACAGACTACATGTTAACTTGATGACAGTGATTTAAGAGACTGAAAATTAAACTTTCAGAGACAGTTCTGTTTCTCCAAGCAACATTGTAGAGGCTATTCATGGTAAAGTGAGTACTTTTTAAGACCCTTAAAATTTTTTCCTTATAGCTAATTTTTGTCTTTCTGCCACGTTTTAATATCAACATTTCCATGTGACTGATAAATACTATGTGTACTGTCACCACCTCAAAAGGTAAAGTCTGAGTCTGCAATGGAACATATTTATTAGTGGCTAATGACTGGTGGAAGGGCCTTAAAAAGTGCTCACTTTACTGTGAACAGCCTATATCAAAATGTTAATGCTGTGACTTCTATTTGTATACAGTAGTTTTTAAAGGAATTATTTAAGTTGACTTTAGAATATGTTTTACTGCAACAGCATGTTTCATACAATAGTATGCACCCACCATAAAACAAAGAAATATGCACGAGATGTAGTGCCAACAACTTCATTTGTTTTTCTTAGGATTAAAAAATATATAAATAAAAATAATTATATTTTACTAAAGTTCTTTAGGTTGGCTTTCGCCATGAAAACAGTTACACAATCTGCCTCTAATGCTATGCATTCAAAATGTTGTATAGCAGTTTTCTATTGAGGTGCAAAATAGTAAACTAAACACTGGTATGTACTGTGAACATCATGATGCCCCCATTAAATTCATCTTCAGTGTGATTAGTAATGTCAATACATACAATTTTCTGAGATTTTATTTTTCAGAAAAGCTGTTATTCTTAACAATTACCCTTAAATTAATTTAACAGTCCGTTGAAATTATGTAATATTTTTATGAGCACTGTAGGGGCCTACCTGTCAAATGTGCTGCTTGCAATCGGTGAATATTATGCTACTGATTGTGTTCAGTGCTGTCAGTATAAACCATTCACAAATGAGAGGTGTTAAAAATTTGCCAAGTCAGGTTACTCACAAAATGCTCAAAACACAGGGCAACGATTCCATGCTGTTTATAAACCAGGCACAGGCATATGCATCCTTCAAATGCAATAGATATACCCTGAACCATGGCCACAGGACTGACTGGGGCACTGGTTTAACAAAAGCCCCCACTCTTCATTCGACACAAAACTGACTTACAGTAAATCCATCACAAAAAAAAAAAGTTATTTTATTTAACGAAACGTCTTCTTGGTCATCAGAAACACATACTTTAACCAAATAAGTATAACAATTCAATATGAACCTGGAAAATTATTTCATAGAAAAGGCTTTCTATGATGTAGGCCTAGTGGAGCATTTCTTATAGGTGTATTTCTTCCTTTTTATGACTGTACATGTTAAGTATTTTTGGAACTGTAATGTGAATATATGTACTGTACTTTAAAGAGCTCTACAGCTCTAGAACGCCTTCTTGACGTCGCGAGGGGTAAACTGCCCTCCACCATACACTGATACTTACTAAATTGTAAACAACCTTTATTATCAACTGCCCTTCGCCATACACTGATACTTACAGAATTGTAAATAACCTTTATTATCAGTGAGCAGCTCGGACACGTCGCAACTTCTTCGCCATTTCTCAGTTCCTCCTTAAAATATAAAAACATAAGAATCAGCCCGTGCAAAATGTTTTATAAAAATAAAATATACTAAAAATTTTCAAAAACTTGAACATATGGAGGTTATGTATACATAAGATGAATTGCCTTGGTTATCTGAAAACGATCACCACAGGGACAAGGGTAGTAGTAAGTTCCTTCTTCCTCGTCGTACTCAAAATCCTCAATTTCTACTTCATCATGATAAACAGACATTTTATTTTACGCACTCATATTGGGCATTTGGACATGATGCTATTCTCTGGACAGTTAAATTCCGTTCCGTCTTTTCTGGCCTTAGTTTCCTGTACAGCCATAGCGAAATGTTTTCTACCCGTGTTAAAGAGGGAGGAAACGTACTTTCAAAATAATTTGACGTAAACAATCCTGTTTCTTGCCGAAGTAGGTCACAGATATCCGTCAGTTACGAAAACTGGAACAACACTGACAGTTACGACATTATGAGACTTAACAATTTCACCTGGTGAGCCGTAGAAGTTAGGTACGCCATTTTACCTACTTCACAGACATCTCGCCGTGCCGGAGCGAGACGTACAACCTTCTTCTACAGAGACTGGAACAACACTGACGTGGGCCACCGCCAGGTATAATCACTGCCGAAGCTCAGAGCGGGGAAACCCGGGCCCTTGTGAGGGCCCTTTACCACCCAGGCGGTCATTTGCAATGCAGGAGAAAGGAGAAGCTAATGGCTTTGGGAGGGGTGGGGACCCCCTCCCAAAGCCATCAAAATATTTTATGCGGAAGCAACTTTTCTGTAAGGGAAGCCGAGTACTCCCAGTAAACCCTGGTTCCCAATATTGTCACCCCAACCCCTGCGCCCAGCCGTCAAACACTACCCTTACTGCACAGATTCGTGGGAGGAGGTAACAGTGAGGCTGTTACCTGTTTTTGTCCCTTGAATTTCATTAATTTAGAAAAAGGCAAGTTAAGTTATAGACTGGACGAGAGTTTGTTAGACTCCCGGCCAGTCATTCCTTGTAAAAGCAGAAGCTAAGCCTGAATAGCCTGTGAATGTAATCGCGAAGGATCTCTGTAAAGGCGTTGCCTGCAGTGAAGTGAGATGAGGTGATTATGTAATGGGTTTGTGAGAATATATTATATATTCTAAAATCAGTAGTTCTGTTTAATTAATATGTATTTTAATCAATCAGTCTCAATACCGTGAGCGCTGTAAGTACCCGAGTCCTAAGACAGGCTGGAAACGTACGGTGGCAGCTATATTATAATATAAGTAATATTAATAAGTTTTAGATTATGACTTCTATATTTAGGTTTTATTATGGTAAAAGTTGAAATAGGAGGCGATATTTGCAAGTTGCGAGTGTTTAACGTGAGAAAGGAGACAGTGCTGCCATCTCTGGGTGGAGAAATTAAGACCCCACCCTCAGAAAGAGTACAGCCAATCAGGAGAGGCCATGCTAAAAGTGGCATTTTCGGAGCAGAAAAGGCGTTTTTAGGCTTATTTATATGCTTTAAAGGGCGTTATTTTGTTTGAATAGAGTTTTAAATAGCCGACTGTATTGAAATATTAACATGGATGAATGGTTTACGCCTAGGAATAGGAAACGAAACTATTACATCTAAACAGGGCTGTGATTGTGAGCAGACTGAGCAGCGCCGCCGGCTGCCGGTTTTACATCACTGGGACGATACTCCCTCAGCACGGGGGTGGATAGGTCCTTTGTGAGGGACACTGGCGACCCAGACGGTTATCAGTTAGCTTGTGGATGCTAGGAGAAGTTAACCCCCTCTACCCTCCTCTTAAGGCAAAAATACTAAATGCTGCGGAGCAAACATTACTTTACAGGATTCCCAGGGTAGCGCCTGGGAGCTGTTTCCATATCTGTGTTTTACTCTCCTTTTCCCTGCCTGTACGGAATAAAGAAGAGTGGTGAATTTAATTGATTTAATCAGAGAGGAATTTTAAAGTTTAGGACTTGTAAAGTTCTGTCACGTGTTCCCTGTGAGAGAGCTAGCGAAAGTTTGGTATAAAATGCAGAGGTTATTAGCCAAATGAGGTTAAATTATTGATAGAAGTAGTTTTCACATGAGTTGAGTGGCAAGGATTATTGTAATTAATATTAATTATTTGTGTATTGTAATGGTGAATTTAAGTTACGCGAGAATTTAATTTCCGTGTGGTTGTTTCAGTATTTTACTTGATATCTAGTGAGTTATTGTTAAAAACGCTAAATAAGTTAATTTGGGATGTTGTAAATAATGTTATTTAATCGTTTTAAATATTTGATTAGTGCTGCAAAACTTAAAATACTATTTTCTGGCCATATAACAGGCTAAATAAATAACTGAAAAAGCCGGTGCTGTTCACTGCAATTATCAATTATTTTTAAGCAAATTTATACCATTTTAAGGAAGCGTAAATTATCTAGGTGGCCAGCAATGTCAAATAGCTAATTAATTTATTAAAATAATTACTGTTTTTGCCGAGGGCAGAAGACATTCTGACTAGGGGGCCGCAAATGACGCCATGGCTTCGAGGAGTAGCCAAGTTATTTAATGTTGTTCCGATGAAAGGTATGGAGAAGGTTAGATAGTGGTGTGCAGTGCAACCAGTGTGGCAGCTGGTACCATGTTGGCTGTATAGGAATCAGGGAGGAGAAACTGGGATCACTACAGGAACATGAGTGGAAGTGTGAGGAATGTGCTAAGGGAAAGGCAGTGGTAGGGAACAAATTAAGGGTAGAGAAGGAAAAACAAATAAATGGAGAAGGTGGAAACTGTATTTGGGATATGCTGAGGGGAAGCTTTGTAGAGGATGTGCCAGTGCCAATGGAAGTGACTAAGGAGGAGTGGTGGAAAGGGGAGATGGTAGATTTGATTAACAGGAAAGAGAGGGAAATGATGCATAGGATTGAGAGTATGGAGGAAAAGGTCAGGAATGAGATGGGTAAGAGTAGAGTAGAAATGAGGGTGGATAAGTTAGAGGAGGTGTTGGAAGATGTAAAGGAAAATGAAAGCCAGTCCACAGGAGGAAAAGCTGAGTATAGAGGAAGAGTTAGGCAGAATGCAAATAGGGCTGCAGAAGGAACTGCATGAGGGAGGCAGAGATAGAGGTGGTAAGATTAAGGAGGAATATAGATGAGTTGGAGGCAGAAGAAAGGGATAAGGCAGTAGGAGATATAATACAGCAAATAAGGTTAAAGGAGCAAGAAAAGTAGCAAGCGATAAGGTGATAGTAGTAGGCAGGAAGCAATCAGGAATAGAGGAACAGGAATCAGAAAGCAGGGAACAGGCAGTGGTAGAAAGTAGGAAGCAGTATGCTGAGGCTTGCAAGTGTGCGAATAGCAAAGACCAGCAAGCAGGAGAAAGTGGACAGTTCAGGGCCAGAGGGGGAGAAATGAGGGCTGGCCAAAGGGAGGGAAACAAGAGTGCTGAAGGAGGCCGGAGACAAGGGTAAGCAGGTGGGTGGAAGAGCCACAAAGCAGTAACAGGTTGTAGGAAGGGAGCCAGAGATAGTTTTTCTAGGCAGCTCTATTGTAAAGGGGGTGGAGCTGAGGAATATCAGGAAGGAAATTGCATATAAAGCAGCAATTTGGGGGGAGGGGGCAAATACCAGGGATTTGGAGGAAAGGGTTAGTGGTATGAGAGGTAACAGGGTGGCAAAGGTTGTTCTCATTCATGTAGGGTAAAATGACCTGCTGATAGGGAGGTGGGGCAGGAGGTACAGTGGGACCTCAGGGGATTGCTGAGGAAAGTGCGGGAGAAGTTCCCTGGAGCTAGGGCAGTAGTTAGTAGCGTGTTGGTTAGGAAAGGAGTATCCTATAGGAAGGCAGTGGCTGCAAGTGAGTTATATTGAGTGGGTGTGTAGGGATTTGGGGGCTACATTTATAGACTGTAGGAAATGGGTAGACTGGGAAAGTGTAGGGAAGGACCAGGTTCACCTGACAGAACAGGGAAAGAGGATTCTAGGTGATCTGCTAGGTATAGAAGTAGCTGTCTTCATGGAGAGGGTCAGGGCAGAGCAGCAGTTCTTGAAATAGCAATTAGCTAGAAGCAAGGAAACGGAAGGGGAGAGAAATGGAGAGGATAGCATTGATGAGGCCGCAGGGGTGGAGATAGGAGGTAAGCAATGCAGGATGGTAAAGCAGAGTACTAGTATAAAGATAATGGTGGTGAACTGTAGGAGTGTGTACAACAATCTGGAGTGCTTCTGGGGAAAGGTTGAACGATATAGTGGTAGCTGTGGAGATTTGGTTGACTGAGGAAGTACTGGACATTGAGTGTAGGCAGGATAAGTTCACCATCTTCAGAAGATACAGGGATGGGAGAGGAGGAGGAATAATGGTGGGTGTAAGGAAAGGGCTAAAATGGGTGATAGAATGGGTTAGTGAGGATGTCGAGGTAATGGAAATTTAATTGAGTGGTAGTAGTAATAGGAGTATTACTTTGCTGGCAGCGTATAGACCACCAGGACAGGGATGGCAGGCAATTGAGATGATCAAGGAAAGGGTCGATAGACTAAAGGACAGGCAGTGGGTTGTTGTAGCAGGGGATTTAAATATGCCAGAAGTGAAATGGGTAGAGGGTGCAGAAGGAATGGGTAGCATGATGCAAGAATGGCAGCACAGTTAGTCAACAGAGGATTAGACCAGGTAGTAGAAACACTTACAAGATGGAATGAGGAGGGTGTTGGGTCAGTGCTGGATGTGGTGTTGGTCAGACCTAGGAATGCTGTAGTTGGTGCAATAGTATTGGATGGTATAAGCGACCATCATATCCCAGTTGTGGAAATTGGGATTGGCAGGATGAGGGAAGTGCAAATGGCAGAAAGGTTGGTGTGGCAGTATAGGAGAGGAGATAAGAAGGGGGCAGAAATATTCCTGAGAGGTACAGGTTACAAAAAAAAGTCTATGGAGGAGGGTGTGGAGGAGTTGTGGAGGGAGTTTAGAGGATTAATGGAGGTAATGTTGGAGAAATTTGTGCCAATGAAAAGGATACAGACTGGGGGAGATCCGCCATATTATGGGCAGGAGATTTTTAAAATGAAGAAGTGCAGAAAATTACATGCCAAGTGGAGAAATGAAGAGATGATAAGATCTAAAGAATTGATGAAAGAAATGGGTAGGGAGCTTGAAAGGAAGATCAAACAGGCAAAGAATGTATTTCTGGGGAACATGGTGGAAGAAATAAAAGGCAAGGAACGGGGGAAATTGTTTAGGTATGTTAGGAGGTTAAGGGGAGGAGAGGAAGGAAGCCCTCTGCTAACAGGAAAGGATGGTAGGCATGCGACAAATTACCAAGAAAATCGGAGATGCTGCAAGGACAGTACTTGTCAGTGTTTGAGGCAACGGAGTGTTGGAATATGGGGTCAAAGAGGGTTCGGGGTGTGTTTAGTGAGTTTAAGATGAGGGAGTGGAAGATAGAAAAGGTAATCAGGGGTTTGGAGAGCAGTAAGGCAGGGAGTCCAGATGGGATAGGAAATGCAGCATTAAAGTTTGGTGGCAAGGAGTTTGTGAAATATTTAGAAGTGCTGTTTAAAAAGTCCTTAGGAGAGGGTAAGTTACCACAAGAATGGAAGGATGCTATGGTGGTACCTATACACAAGCAGGGAGAGGATAGAGGGAGGCCTGGCATCTACAGACCGGTGAGTCTCACATCAAGTACAGGAAAAGTAATGGAGAGGGTTGGTGGTGCAGTATGTGGTGAGGGTAATGAACAATAGGAATTGGTTGGAGGAGTCCCAGCATGGTTTCAGGCGGGGATACTCATGTGAGACTCAGCTGGCTGGGTTATTAGAGGATCTGGTGCAGGTAGTTGATGAGGGGAAGCAGGTGGATGCCTGCTTCGTAGATTTTGAGAAGGCATTTGATAAGGTGCCCATGGGACATTGATGAGGTAAGTGGAGGCGCTGATTACAGACAGGAGGGTAGTGGAATGGATAGGGGACTTTCTCAGGGGGCGAAGGCAGAGGGTGAAAGTGGGGGAGGCAATATAGGAGGAGGAGGAGGTTACGTCGGATACCACAGGGAAGCGTGCGGGGTCCTTTGTTATTTTCCATAATGGTAAATGACATGGGTATGGGGATTAGAGGAAAAATCAGATTGTTTGCGGATGATTGTGTTGTATATGCTGAGGTGTGAGAGGGGGGCGGAAATTTGCAGGCGGACATTGATAAGATATGGTTGTGGACCAGAAAAAATAAAATGAAGATAAATGCAAGAAAAACTAAGGTAGTGAGGTTCACAAGGAAGAAGATGATTAGCAGGGACATGTACAGATGGGAGGGACAAGAGATAGAAGAACCAGCAGAATATAAGTTTATAGGGATTGTACTGCAGGGAGACCTCAGGTGGAAAAACCGTGTAGAGAGGGTGGTTGCAAAGGGAAGAAGGGCTCTGGGTATGCTGGGAAGGGTGCTGAATGGAGTCAGCTGCAAGGTGAAGGAGAAGGCGTATGGCACAATGATACGGCCAATGTTAAAATATGCTGCAGCAGTATGGAACCCGTATATGGAGGTGGAGGTGCGAGAACTGGAAAAGGTGCAGAGAAAGGCAGCAAGAAGGGTGAAGGGTGGTGGAGAAGGCAGGGGCGAGATGGTGAGGAAGAAGGTAACTATAATAGGCCATCAGTGATTATGAAAGAAATGGGGTGGAGCTCATTGAAGGACAGGAGGAATGTAGATCGGTTAGTCAGGATGTACAGAGTGGTGAATGAAGAGGGAGGATGGGGAGGGCTACACTGTAACCTAAGTAAGGGGTGTTTAGAGGAAGAGGAAACAACAGTGAGAAGCTTCAGAGGGTGTGGGGGAGAACTGAGAGGGGTAGGCAGGCCATGCTTGTGAGGTCTGTGAGGGAGTGGAATGTGTTGATGGAGGAATTGGAATCTGTGAGAGGGGTTGGTAAATTCAGGAAGGGAGTGGAAGGGGAGTTGGTTGGGTGAGAGAGATTTGAGGGAGCTCGCCACCGGGTGGTAGCCTAATTGCGAGTGTATATATATACATATATATATACATGAAAGATACTGCGGAGTTTGAGGATGTAGGGGTGGAAATGTGCCATGAGTGAGGCGAAGTCGCATGCTCTAAGGAATTCAATGAAGTCATGGAGATCCTGCATAGCGCTTTGAATCTCTCCCGGCGAATTTCGCTGGCGAAGGCGGGATTGAGGTGGTGTGTTGGTTGAAAATAGGGTGTCAAGTGTGGAAGCATTGTTGTGAGTAGGCACAGAGAGTGCCTGCGAATATGACTTGCCTGGTTGTGATTTCCTGACCATGAACCTGGATGGGGCATTAGGTTGTTAGACAGACGTTGGTTTTTCTTTTGCAGCAGCAGTTAGTTTTTGCACCAAGTCTAGGAACTAGGGGAAAGCTTTTGAAAGGGCTGTGTGGTCGCCTGCGCAGTTGCTGCATGTTTGCCTGGATGTTATTGCGTTCATTGTGCAGGCACTCTCGTGGCGAGGGTCGGCGCAGTGTGTGCATTTTGTTGTCATTGAACAATGGTTTTTTGTGTGGCCTAGGGCTAGACATTTTCGGCATTGTGCCACGTCTGTCAGCCGTTTTTGGTATTGTCGTGGATGCACAATTGTCATGTTGATCTTTCTGACTGAGAGCAGAGGAGGGAGAGCAGTGTTCTGCACCACCGTAACACAGGAAAATCATTGCGGCTCCAACGTGAATTTGTTTGGGTCTGTGTGATCTGGGATTCGTTTCTTGAACTGGTAGATGTGCTGGATTGTGTAACCGGAACATTTCAGATCTGCTTTGATATCAGCTATTTCAGTTGTGGGGTGGAGATCAAATATTACTTTTTGTGGGAGCTCGGAAGCTTGGCAAACAGTGAAATAGTTAATGTAATTCGCTTCGAGCATTGTGCGAGAAGCTTTGTAGTGTTCTGGAATTTTTGTAAGGATTTGTGTTCCCTGAGCAGTGGGGAGAAGGGAGAACCCATCCCTACTAATTGCTCGCAGTTTCTGTATAAGTAAATTGTACTTAGTGGCGTCAGGGACCACTAATCTGAACTGAGTTTGTCGTTTTTGTTGTGTTTGAGGTGCAGCCGGTGGTGATTGGTGGGTGGGAATGCTTGAAGAGCTGGTTTTTTTTTTTTTACTGTCTAGGTTTTTTCTGAGACCTCTTGTAACAGGGAGAACCTGTTTTGAATAGGAATGTTGTTGGCCTGTGCCTCATACGACACTGAATGGAGAAGCCTGTTCTCCTGTGCGGTTCTTTTCTCAGGTACGGAGGATGTTCTGTCCCCCTTTCTTTTGACCAGCTGAAAGTCAGTTTCCATTTTCATTTGCTCGTTCTCTGCCGCCGGTGTTGTTGGTCGGGAGGAAGCTGGTGTACTGATTGTTGGTGTGGTTGGAGCCGAGAGAGTGGCTAGGAGAAGAACGACGTAGTCTGGGATACCCTGGGGAAAGATGTCAGACACTGATTGGTGATTCGGTCGTCTCTTTGCAAGTTCAACCCATCTCTTACTTTACTTGAGGTACTGCAGACTGTACGGGCCAGTTCCTGTCATCCACGACAGCTCAGTCGGCTCCCTGCCCACTGCCATGAGCCGCGTGGTTGGTGGGGGAGGGGGAAGCTCTGCGTGGAGCGACTCGCGATGTGGTGTGTGAAACTGGCGAGAAAATGTTGCTAAGAAAGTGCCTAAATCAGTGCTGTCCCCTACGGCCGCTGACCCACTAGGGGCTAGGCTCTAGTTGACCTGTTTCCAGGCCGACTACAATGTATAGGGTGTGTGTCGCGAAGCTATATGTCGTAGACAACTAAAAAAAGCTGGTCGCACCCTCCTTGGTCGGAGGTCAAGGTGACCTGTTGCTAACTAGTGCTGTCGCGAACTAGTTTTATTAAAATGGTGGAATTTTGTCCCGGACTGGCAGGAGATTTTTTGGCTAGAACTGGGGTTTTATATTATAATTTTATGTGATGGGGGAGAACTGTTGATTAATTACTCCTGCAATATAGGCATTTTAGGGCGTCTATTACGCGATTTTATGTCTGGGGAATATTTACCGATTCTTCTACTTATCGGATTATTGTGTAAGGCGATTTTATCGTAAAATTTATTATTTTCTGAGATAAGTTTATGGCCAATGTAGGAAACCTTTGAAAAGTTGTGCAAATAGACTGTTCGTGTGTATCTACGGGCGTGACCCGGGTTTTGGAATTGTAATTACTTTATCTCGTTTCCAGTCTGCCGGGAAGTGGTTGAACTTAAGTATGGCGTTAAAAATATTAATTATTATGCATAAGGCGGGATAGGGTAAGTTTTTAAGTAGTTGGTAAGTTATTTTATCATGCCCCGGGGCTTTCTTAGGGTGAACAGATTTTAAAGTAAACAAAAGTTCTGGTAAGGTTATTAATTTCGGATTTTTTCTAGGCTTCCTGGCAAGGAAAGCTGCTGTGGTGGTGTTAACATCCCGTGTGAAATTAGGGTCTCCGAGGTCGAGATTTGGAGTAAACTGATCCGCGAGAGAGTCTGCTATGGCTTCTGCCTTATCTATTGGCGCATATTTTAGGCCTGACGGAGCTAATATTGGAGTAGAATTTTTAGTATCATTTTTACCTCGGAGAATTTTTGTTATTCGCTTGAAACAATTAATATTATATGCTATTTTTGTAACAAAAGTCTCCCATTTATTTATTCTTAATTTCAATAATTTGGCTCGTAAATCCTTTTTGAGTTTATTGAATATAGTTTTTAATTCGGCCGTCTGTGTATCGCTGAAATTCGCGCCTAGCTTGGTGTTTTTCGGCTAATGAAAAGTCTATCAGGGGTAGGTTTGCTTTAAAAACTGTCGCCGGGTAAGGAACTGAGTGTTTTTACTAAACTGGGTTTTGACTGTATTCTTAATTATTTCTATTGCCTGCTCTATATCAGTTTTATTTGTAATATTTAATGGCTGCTCCGTGAATATATCGTCTATATCGATTTTTAATTTATCCCAGTTTGTCTGTGGTAATTTATTTAAAATTACTTCAGGGTGTCTAACCAATTCAGTGCTAATTTTGCAAAAGACAGGGGAGTGATCAGAATCTAATTCATCCAGCGTTGTTATCTCTAATATGGGGTTTGCTAAGTTAGTTATTATTATGTTTAGAATATCAGGCTGGTATCTGCGTTGAGCTAGGGAAAATGTTGGCCTGCTTGGGGCATGAATTAGATAATTATTTTGTTGCGAGTGGTGTAATAGAAGCCTGCCTTTTAGGTTCCTTTCCCTACTATTACATGCAGTTTTTTTTTTTGCATTTAGGTCTCCCGCTAGTAGAAACAGATATTGTTGTGTGGTTATTTTGTCCAGATCTACCTTAAAAAAGTGTTTTCTTAGGGGATTGATATGCCGAAATTAAAATTATGTGTCCGGTATTTGTTTGAATACTAATTGAAGTGGGTTCTAAGTTTTGGCAGTCGGGATTGGCATTTAAATGGTGGTGGATTTTATTATGTATTAATATCGTTTACCCCCTCCTTTAGTATCTCGGACGTTCCTGTAAGTTACGTAATTTTTAATAGCACATTTTAAAATTGGTTTTAACATTGTCTCCTGTATTAATGCGACTTCAGCACCATATGTTTCCAGTAGTCTCTATAGCTCGTATAGTTGGGCGAAAATGCCATTGCTGTTCCAATACAGAAGGGACAGGGAACCAGGGTTTTGCTGGGTGTTGTGGTCCATTAGGGAGCGGCGTGGAATGTTGTGAAAGCCTGCAGCAGCAGCATAGCTTTTTCAGTGGGGTCTGTGATTTGTTTTGCTGCCTCCATGTAGTGCGGAAATGCTACATCAACACCTTGAAATTTGCATCCCCAGGAAGTCCAGGAACTCCTGGACTTCTCGCATGGTTTCGCCAATTTCACTTATTGGTGAGGCGTGGTGAGGGGTGGGAAAGTGGGTGGGTGTGGGAAGAATTGAAGAGCGGACTCGCGGAATTTGTGTGTTGACTTGGGATTGCTGAGGGAGTGTGTATGTCTGTGTGGGACCCCTGGTTGCACTTGCGTATGAATGGGAAGCTGGGAGTGCCCCGGCATTCAGGAGTTTGGAGTAAGCCGGGATGTTTCCGGCAAAGGGGAGGGGGGGGACTACATGTGCAGCTAATTTGTGCTGCGCCCTCTGTTCAGCGCTACGATCAATTGTTGCGTGGCAGCGCTGAATGATTTCCATGACTTTGGGGCACTCCTTGGAGGAAGCTAGATGAAAGCCTTTGCAGTTGCAGCACCGCGAATTAGGGCTTTCCTTTGTGCACTCATCCAGGGTGTGGGGACCTTCGCAGTGAGGGCAGACGGTGGGCAGGTGACAGTAGGTTTTGGTGTGATCGAGGGCATGGCAGTTTTTGCACTAGGCGACATCGGACAGCCGTTTTCAGTAGGGGCGGGGGTGAACTACGGTTATGTTGAGCCGGGTGATAGTAAGTAGTGAGGGCAAAGTGTCGTTCCGAACGGTTGTCACGTTGAAGAGGCGCAGCAGAGTCAGCCTTGTGTGTCCGGGGTTGGAGGGATCTGACATGTTGGTTTTGAACTGGTACACGTCCAATATGTTGTAACCGCGCTCTGTGAGTTCTTTTTTGGATGGTGTCAGGGTCTGTGTCCGCCGGCAGGTCGAACACTTCTTACTGTGGAAGATCCACCGAGTGAGCGAAAGTGAAATAGGGGATGTGGGTGGTTTTGAGGAAGTCTGAGGCTGCTTTGTATTTTTGTAGGTCTTCAGCCACAATGTGAATGCCGTTATGGGCCATTGAGAGAGTGAAACCTGATGTGTGGATCGCCCGAACATTGGTGGCGATTTTCGAGTAGTGTTGTGGGCCTGGGACTTCAAGTCTGTATTGTGGTTTCCTCTTGTTTGTGTCAGAGCGCAACTGAGTTCGGGTGGGAGGAAGGCCTGAAGGGCTGGGGACGTTTTGAGTGTCTCTGACCTCTCGGAGGGCGTCGAATCGGTTTGAAACCGACACACTGGACTGCATCGCCTGTGACTGTGCAGTGTGGCTTGGTAGGGGGTCATTTCTGACAGGAGCCAGGCATGTTTGCGCTTCTATTTCAAATTCTCTGCCCGATTCCACGTACATTTATGCTTGTCACTTACTCAGTTTCCTTCCTGCTTTCTCGATTGCCCATTCTGCCTCAGTGGCATGTGTGGTTTCATCTGCCATGTCCATACCATTGTTGCGGTCGAGCTGGTGCTCGCCTTGGTTTCTCGGCAGGGGAGGGGAGGAGTTTGTGTTTGTGTTCTGTGGGTCGATGCGGAATTTTTAGTAGAATTCCGGGGCTGGTATGTGTGTGGAAACACCTTGGAAGATCACTTGTACTAAGTCAACATTTTCATCATGTGTCTGGGAAACCAGCTTGGCCAGCTGCCACAGCATGCCCTCCCCCACATCTGCCACCTTCGCCCTGTACAGGGCCTGGATTGTATTGGAACAACAATAGTAGTAAGTTCGTAACAAAAACTATGGGTGGAAAGAGTATTACTCCTAGACCGCTGAATGGAGGCTCGCTGCTGACCCAATCGGGCTAGGCTCGAGTTGACCCGTCCAGAGCAACAGGCCGACGAGACTCTCCATGTGTCCGTGAACAAGTATAGTGTACTCTCGAAAAGGCATGTACGCACACCCAACCGCCAGGAAAGCCAAGCAGCGAGGGGTTGGATTGTTGTGTGAGGTGTGAGGCGTGAGGCGTGACATGGGAGACGTCGTAACATACGATAATAATACAAATCGAGGCAGAGTCAAAAGATCATACCATATTATAATGCTTCAAATACAGCTTCAGCCGAGTATCGCTACAGACAGATCATTAGTATGGATTATTTTTTTTTTTTTTTTTTTTTGCAAACAGTAGCTTCAGATGATGAAAATTTAGTTATTGTGCATTCATAGACGAAATTTGTTCCGCACAAAAAATGCAAATAGAACGTCATATACTTTAATCTGATAAGGTATTAAAACACTATCTCTGTCAAATGGTGGAGATATTCCACAGTGATGTAAACAGTTGACCATGTGAGTTTAACAGTTGTGTAGGATTAGGGTAGGTCAATGTTGGGTACATGCGAAGATGACGAATATGCTGTCTACCATGGAGTTAGGAGTATACAGGATATGGCATGTTGTGACGTAGGTGAAGCCGCTGGAGATAGGCCGTTTTACTATGGACTGTAGCAGTCATCTTTACAGTAAACCAAAACATTGTGTTTACATTAGAATGGCGTTGAGAGAAAGGTTACATTCGAAGCATTTTGTGTTGAACAGAGAAGCTGATGAATAAATAAATATATATTACAATTCATGTGTGAAGTTTTACGAGTTTATTATTTGCTTGAGTTAGTTGTGCAATCAAATAATTTCCTCATAAAACTACCGATCGCGAGTGTGTGTGTGTGTAATACAGACCAGTATTGGGTCATATGCGACAATAAGCACGTGTTTTAGATATAGTGCTCATATATCAGAATTTGTGGAAAAATATATTTTAAATAAAAAATTAAATAAGGTATAACAAGCGCGCTACCGTTGTCGTGATAATCATTTGTTGAGATCTATATTTAAACTCCCAACACTGACAATGACTCGAGATGCTCGCCTCCAAAATGAACCCATCTCCCCCATACATATTTAATGTCAATATAGTATGGTTTCTGGCAAATAAACTCAAATCCTGCTCTAGTTATTCCCTCTCCTTACATTACATTAGTTCTCAGGTTGTACAGGGTGGTGAATGAAGAGGGAGGATGGGGAGGGCTACACTGCAAGCTAAGTAAGGGAGTATTTAGAGGAAGAGGAAACAAAAGTGAGAAGCTTCAGAGATTGTGGAGGAGAACGGAGTGGGGTAGGCAGTCTATGCTTGTGAGGTCTGTGAAAGAGTGGAATGTGTTGAGGGAGGAATTTGTATCTGTGAGAAGGGTTCGTAAGTTCAGGAAGGGAGTGGAAAATGAGATGGCTGGGTGATGGAGAGGTGAGAGAGCTCGCCAACAGGCAGTAGCCTAATTGCGAGTGTATGTATGTACGAGTATGTATGAGTCATATAACTCATCACAAGCTTGCATTTGGCGACAATGAAATAGAATGTGACTAATAGTCTGCGCACCATCGCCGCAATGACAATTAGGTGATTCGGCCTGATTTAACTTGGGAAGATGAACATTACAATTTCCATGATTTAGCCTCAGCAGGATAATCATAGTGAAATAAAGTTTTTTCCTCACTTTGCCACTAAACCATGTTTGTGTTTGTAAGTGTGGTTGGATATTCTTGTAGGGCGGCGCAACCTCACATTCTTGCCATTGGGTTTCTCAAATACCGCGAAGGTGACATTTGTCAATTGTAGTGAACATATCCAGAATTGGAGCAGTAATCGGTGTCCCTGTGTCAGAAGCCAGTTTTGCCAGTTTATCAGCTATGTCGTGGGTGGGTATATTCACATGACTCGGGAGCCAAACAATCACAACCATAGCACCCATGATCTCAATAGTATAGATAAGATGCTTAATTTGTAAGATAATATCACCTGGTTGACGATGACAGTGGGGAGAGGCAAGAGCAGTGACAACACTGTTGGAATCTGTACATTTGCAGAGATTTTGGGCTGATATAGTCTGGAAACACTCCAGTGCTTTTGAGATAGAATATGCTTCAGCATAAAATATTGAATCAGAAGATGGTAACTTAAATAAACCAGACGATTTGTATGCAGGAATATAGTAGGCACAAGCAACTGCATGTAGGGATTTCGGTCCAACAATATCGATGTGGAGAAAATTGGGGTATTGGCTCTGACACTGCCGGTATAGCGCATGAACTTCTCCACCACTCATGCATCATTTGCAAGTGGTCCACCTTACATGTATAAAAAAGCACAGGAAAGTCCACCATATAGGCGGTAATATGCTTCACACAAGGAAAAAGCAGGCAATATAAAAAAAAACCGAGAACATCAATACCAATATCATTTATAATGGTACGGAGAGCAGATTCATGAAAATAATTTGCCTTGATCCAGAATTTGTTAGCCAACATCCTTCTATGTAGGCCATATGGTTGTATATTCGCCTCAACATGAAGTGCCCAAACGGGAGTGGACCGCAGTGCCCCTCGACATAAATGTAGACAGGCATTTTGTAAATGCTGTAAGATTGTGAGGGTAATATCACATAGCGAAGTCATAAAAACACTACCATAATCCATCTTGGCCCGAATAAATATTCGATAAAACAGTAATAGTGTGTGAGGATCACCACCCCAGGCAGAGTGTAAAAGCATTTTCAACAACTGAAACTTTTGCTGTATCTTCACAGTAAGATGAGTTACCTGATCCACCCAAGTAAGAGTAGAGTCAAGAACAATGCCCAAATAAGTAGCAGTTGTCACTTACTCTAAAGGCGTATTGCAAAGAAGCAGACGGATTTGTGACCGGTCAATATGTTTTCTAGTAAACAGCATAGCCTTATTTTTGTGAACTGATGGTGTCAGACAATGAGTACAAAGCAAGGCACGAAGATGTCGGAGGGCAGTATTCATAACTGATACCGCGTCACCAACAGTGGAGGACAAATGTAACAAGACAACATCATCAGCATAACTAATAAGTTGAACAAATGGGCCAAAATGGAAGATAAGATCTTGAGTGTATATAAGGTACAAAAGAGGACAAAAAACACCACCTTGTGGAGTGCCTTGATACACCAGCCTTCCAGGTGTAATATAGATGTATGTTTTAAGGTAAGTGATCCTAATTTGAAGGAGAGCCTTGAAGATGCGAATGAGACACAGTGGCATCCCAATCTGAGCTTATTTGTGCAAAAGTATAGCAAATATTTACTGCATTAAATGCAGAGTGAATATCAAGAAAGCATGGACATAAAAACACCCTTGCTAGCAAACACATCCTTAGCCCATCTTATCAATACTGTAACAGCATCCAGAGAGGTCCGTCCTTTATGAAAGCCAAATTGTTCCCTGTGCAAGAGGTGATTAGTCTCCAGCCACCATTCCATCATCTTCTTCAAAATCTTTTCAAAGAATTTGTTTACACAAGAAGACATCATGATAGGTCTGTAGGATTTAGGTAATGTTAAATTTTTACCAGTCTTGAGAATGGGCTAAACGGTGTGTTCCTGCCATTGAGTAGGAATTACCTAATGCAGTAATATACCTTTGAAGATACAAAGTAACAGGTGATGGCCTTCCTGTGGAAGCTCCCAGACATGCTGATATGTAATCCCATCTAGTCTTGGTGATTTCCATCCATCCCGAAGAGAGTGACGATATTCTGCTATGCTGATTTCAGACATCAAGATAGCAGTATCCTTAACAGGCCGTCTCTTGGGGTTAGGTGCAGATGCAGAATGAGAACAAGCAGATTCATCATAGGTTGGGACATAATCAGGAGAAAAACATTTATGGATAGCAGTCAGAGTGAAGTATCCCAAACTTCCGGATCGAGGAGAGGATGAGCGTTGTTGTAGAGAACGGATGACCTTCCAGACTTCCTGAGAAGGGGTAGCATAGGAGAGCCGTTGACAGTAAGAGCGCCAGTGATCCTTCTTCGCAGTTTTGAAAGTCAACTTAAAACGAGCTCGTACCTCCAGATAGAGTAAAAAATTTGTCTTTGTACTATGCTGTTTGTATGTGCGGAAGGCCAGATGTCTATCCATATTAAGGGATGTACAAGAAGAAGTCCACCATGCACAATATGGTTTACGGAGTCCAGACCGAGAAGACTTCATGGAGTAGCGGCCCAAATATATGATGTGACCAAATTCTGAAAGTGATCATACATAGTTTGTACATAACCACCCAAGATAGTGGGGGAACTAACATGATGTACTATATGTTCACGATATGTCTGCCATGAGGTGCACCAGTAATTATAGTAGGAATACCGCAAGGGTTGCAAATCAGGATGAGTAAGAGGAGTAGTTGTACACATATCCTGATTCACTATTTCAATGGGAAAATGATCACTACCCATAGGATCAGTAAGCATGACCCAAGTAAAGTCTGCTGCAAGTCTGGGAGTACACAGCGTGAGATCAATGGCAGACTGTGTTTATCATAAGCTCCCACATATGTAGAACTGCCATCATTCAATAGTACATATGGCGAGGTGTCAATATATTCTGTCAGATTCTTCCCAGCCAGATCACACCTCACATTACCCCCACAATGTATGATGAGCATTAAAATCACCTCATATTATGGCACCATGATTATATGCCCCAAGCAGTCTGTCACAGGAAAAGGTACTGGTAGCATGCCGAGGTAGAGCATAAATGTAAAGTAGAGCCAATTTGGCATCATGGAAGACAACCTTAGCTGCAACTGCCTCAACATTATCAGTTAAGTTGGACACCTGTAATTCCACAGAGTATATGCCAGTGTTGACAAGTATGGCTACACCAAGTTTATTCATTGGCGCATTATGATACACTGTATACCTTGTTGGTTAGCTGCAAAGTGCTAGTGCGTTTCTTGTAGCAGTGTAACATCAGCTGGTGTGGTACAAAGATACTTCTGTAGAAGACCTCGTTGAAATGGCAAAGATCGACAATTCCACTGTAGTATTCGCATGATAGGAGATGTATAAAGGAACAGAAAGCTAAGGGCTGCCTACTGTATCACTAACAAGCCTCTTCACCTCGGTGACAACATCCTGCAAGGCAAGGTTACCTTGTAGCATGGGGAGATCCATTAATGCGATTAATTTTAAGACAATATCACAGAGAGTAGTATAACTGGTCGAAGGGTTATCTGGGGAATAACGCACCACAGCCAGTGGTCCCTGTACAGAGTGGTCTTGAACTCGATGGAGGACTATCCCATTACTGGCGTGTTCACCAACAGGATTAAACTGAGAAAAGTGTTGGGCCACAGATATCGACTTCGAAGATTGTTCAGGAGACAAGATACGACGAGCAAAATATAGTTTTGTTGGGCGTTGCAAAATGACAGCCTTCGCAGTGGTTTTCCCATTACCTTTTAACTGATGTTTGGCAGAGGTTTTAACACAATCAGCATAAGCGGCAGTTGTGGGGAGAGCAATCAGAGGTGATTGACAAGGTACACCCAAATCTCCAGGATGTTCACTTCCACATACCGGGATCCTGTCAGGAAAGAGGGTATGGCAGTCCTTAGTCCCAGGGCATGCAGAATGTAATAAAGCACCATCTGTATCTTGAAGATGTGTGGACTCATCAATAAACTTCCTCTTCGGTGCAGAATAACCTAAATTGAGCATTGCCATTGTCTGTTTTACTTTCTGTTCAATAATCCAATGGGGGCACTTCTCTCTATCCATAGCCAAATGAGAACCACAGCAATTGGGACAAGTAGGAGTTTTCCGCTGTGCATTCCGAAAGCTGATGGTCACCTGCACAAGCAAGGCAACGTCTTTTTGTACTGCGAAAATTCTTCCTAGTGTGCCCAACACGGTGACACTTATTGCATATAATAACTGATTGGATCTTAGGTTTAACACTGTATAAGTGTTTGTGAACCAAGACTCTGTCGGTTAATAGTGGACCCAAAAATGTTAGAGCAATAAGTTTGGTGGGTCGGTAAATTGTTTCATTGGATTCATAACAAAAAAAAATTTGAACATCCATTCAACTTTAAGTAATTCATATGGAGTTTCAATACTATCAAAGATTTCTTGTTCTGAAAGATTCACTGGGATTCCACATATAAGGCCTTGACTTTGTAGAAGGGAAAGTGGAATGGTCCCTTTCAATTGATGTTGGCTAAGATAAGTATGTGTAAGTAAATCATTGGCGGCCTGAACCGTTTTATAGTCAGTTTTAGGCGATTTGGACCCACCCTTTGAAATTGTATGATGCCCTTAGATAATCCGTGTAGTTTCTTCCTTACAGACACAGGATGAAGGTTACCGACATTCTTGTCTATACTTTCGACAAAGACAATGTATAGTCCCAGACATGTCCGACTGTACAATGACACAGTCGTTTGGCGATGATCAGAAGGTAATAAATCTTTCTGCAAAGTAGAGGCAGCAGGTGACGGGGTACAAGCAAGTTGATCCTTCGAAACCTCAGGATAGTGTTGTGAAGATTGCGATCGGTCATCTGCAGGACAAGAATCAACGACACTCACCTCGTGGGCCATGATGTTGTTGTTATCCCCCATTAGAATGGGGGATGATTACTCACTGCGATGGAGGTAGGCGTAGCTGTCTCCTCTTCAACATGATGTCGTGAATATTACACAAGGCAATATACACACTATCACTACTAGAAAAGGTGGAAAACAGATTTCATTCAGAACCATTTGCGATGCACTTTCCTGACGACAATTCGTAGCAAACTACCCGATCTGAAAACCTCGAGAGCTAGTTAGCGAAACTCTATTCTCTAGGCAGATTACTATAGAGCACGTTATTGAGCAGTCGCTCATTTTTTGGCCCTCGCCAAGCATACCAATGTAGTTGGCACTACTACCGCATCATTTCGAACTACGAAGTTGGTGCTACTGAGAACTTACAGCGCTTTTGGCGGATATACAGTGAACTTCTTAAAAAATGCAGTACATATATTATTATAATCACATGCACCGTTCAACATCTTTAGGAAATTTGTACACTTGTAGAACGCCTTCGACAGAGGAATAAAATTAATTATGGGTGGGATCAGAAGATTACGATGTTCTGCCAAGAATTGCAACGAATTTCCGAAATCCAAACTTATCCTGGCACTATGCTATCGTAAAAAGCAATAGGCGTATTTTCGCGGTTGTATTGGTAACAGGTTGTTCATCAGCGTTCACAACGAAATAATCACAACGCGAACACAGACAGTGAATCTCAATTGGAGGAAACTTCAAAACTGTGCAATCACTGTAATTGTGTCAGAAATAGACATGGTATACACAGACGTGTTAATGTATATGAATGCAGAGACTAACATGTACTTCTCACCTGAAAATAATATCATTCACAATTCAGAAATGCAGTTCGAGTTACAACTGTTCTAAGTTGTGTTTTTCTAAATTGTGACATTTCTAAGTTATGGGAGTTTTAAGTTATGAGTTATGATACTTCTAATTTGTATGGATTTCTTCAAGAATTCGAAGTCATGACTCTTAAGTTGTGATTTTCAAAGTTGTGTGTGGTTCCATATACTCTTAACTCCATGTGTCTTCCTCATCTTTCGTTTACTGTATCCACCAGTCTCCCGCCAGAGCTAAGTAATCGCATCTATCGATACATAAGGTATGGAACTTCCAATGTTTTGATACTATCGTAATTAAAATTATCGAATGTTGGATAATTTTCGCGGAGTAGTTAAGTCGATAGAGTGAAAGTGGATGCATAGAAATGAGAGTAGTGAGTGGCTTTATCTGAACATAACCTCCAAGGCGTGCTTTGAATTATTGTAACGTTTTATAATAAGAAGGTAGAAGCAACATTTCTGATCATCATGACTGTAATGGCAGGCAGTTATTATTTTGTTATTGTAGGACATTCGGATAATCCCATATTTGAAATTGAGTTCACACCGACTAGCAAAGAGCCAAAGGTTTGTATATGCACAAATAACTCACGCACCCGCAATTAGGCTACCACGAGGTGGCGACCTCTCACCTCTTCCCCGCCCGACCAAACTACTCTTCCACTCCCTTCCTGAACTTTCCAACTCCCCTCGCGGATACCAATTCCTCCTGAAACACATTCCACTCCCTCAGACCTCAAAAGCATGGACTGCCTACCTAGCTTCGTTCTCCCCCACACCCTCTGAAGCTTCTCAATGTAGAGTCCTCACCTGCTAAACATCCCCATATTTAGTTGGCAGTGGTAACCGTCCCCACCCTCCCTCTCCATACGCTAACGCCTTACATCCTGACCAGCTTTTCGACTTTCCTTCTGCCCTTCAAGGAGCTTCGCCTCATTTATTTAATCATCACTGATGGCCTACAGTTTCCTTCATCATCGTCCTGCCCTGGTCTTCTCCACCTACCCTTCACCCATCATGCTGCCTTTCTCTGCACCGTTTCCAGCTCTCATACCACCTCCACTTACGGGTCCCATACTGCTGCAGCATATTCTAACATTGGCCGTACCATTGTGCCATATGCTTTCTCCTTCACCTCACAGCTGACTCCCTTCAGCACCCTTCCCAACATATGCAGAGCCCTTCTTCCCTTTGCAACCACCCTCTCATCTGTTTTTAGCCATCTAAGGTATACCTGCAATACCATCCCTAGATACTTATATCCTGCTGCTGCTTCTTTCTCCTTTGCACCTCCCATCTGTACATGTCCATTCTTCCTTGTAAACCTCACTACCTTAGTTTTTCTATCTTCATTTTATTTTCCATGGTCCACAACCTGATCCTGCCAGTCTGCCTGCATATCCCCCCCTCCTTTTTCCCCTCCACTGCTTACAAAACATAATCATCTGCAAACAATCTTAATTTTCCCCTAATCCCTAAACCCATGTTATTTACCATTATATACTGAGAGAGGTGTTGCAGTGCAAACTCACTGGATTTGCATTTGGAAGGACCCGGCTTTCGATTCTTGGTCCGGCCATCCTGATTTTGGTTTTCCAGAATCACTCCAGGTGAATGTTGGGATGGGTCCCTAACAAAGGCTATGGCCGATTCCTTCCACAATCTCTCTTCCCTGTGCAACTTGCACCGTCTCTAATGACCTCGCTGTCGATAAGACGTTAACCCCATATACCTACGTACCTGTACCTTTGTGGTAAACAGCTGAAAATGAGCTTATTCAAAGATATAAATTATTACCCATATAAAAAGTAAAAATGAAAACCAAAATATTTAGTTTACGCATAGACAATTATTTGCATATTCAATAGCTGCATATGCACGTACAATTCTATCATAATAATGCTTTCTCCTTTTTACTATGTGAACTATTTGTGTATGTATATAGAACTATAAACATTTCAAAATTGTGTACATAACTGCATAAGATTCAGTTTGTATGCTAGTTGATAAGTTTTGATTGTAAAATATTTCATACACCATTTATAGGTATTATCATGTACAATAACTGTCTATTAATTATTATTTACATGTCTTATATCCCATTAAGGGGGTCGATAAAAAATGCAAAATAAATAAATATGGCCCTTGTCATCAAACATTGTGATCTGAGATCCCGGGCACGTTTCATTGGTTAAAGCAACTTCTCTTGAAGGAAATTCGGGAAAATTTCACAGTATACGATAAACCCCTCCTTATTTTCTGGTCGAGCTCCAGTGTGTGTTGTTTCGTTCAGATTTATAAATTAGTTTCTTTCAAACAGATGAGAGATATGGGGACATGAAACAATGTGAATAGCAATATATTATTATTACCACATGGATGTGGTTATTCTCGATACTTAGAGAGATTCTAAAAAATTTTAATACACCCATAATTTGTGCTCTTAGGTTCAATAGAAATGACAACTAAGCTGTACGGTTACATTCATTTGTAAATCACAGCATAGTACTATGTTTCCGTGTCACAAATACGTCGCAAACAAAACTTTACAAGAAACGGTACCTACCGTAATATTTGTTGTCAATTCAAAGTATTTAGCAAAGTGCAGAAATGAAGGGATGATAAGATCTAAAGAATTGATGAAAGAAATGGGTAGGGAGCTTGAAAGGAAGATCAAACAGGCAAAGAATGTATTTCTGGGGAACATGGTGGAAGAAGGAAAAGGCAAGGAATGGGGGAAATTGTTTAGGTATGTTAGGAGGTTAAGGGGAGGAGAGGAAGGAAGCCCTCTGCTAACAGGAAAGGATGGTAGGCATGCGACAAATTACCAAGAAAAATCGGAGATGCTGCAAGGACAGTACTTGTCAGTGTTTGAGGCAACGGAGTGTTGGAATATGGGGTCAAAGAGGGTTCGGGGTGTGTTTAGTGAGTTTAAGATGAGGGAGTGGGAGATAGAAAAGGTAATTAGGGGTTTGGAGAGCAGTAAGGCAGGGGGACCAGATGGGATAGGAAACGCAGCACTAAAGTTTGGTGGCAAGGAGTTGGTGAAATATTTAGAAGTGCTGTTTAAAAAGTCCTTAGGAGAGGGTAAGTTACCACAAGAATGGAAGGATGCTATGGTGGTACCTATACACAAGCAGGGAGAGGATAGAGGGAGGCCTGGCAGCTACAGACCGGTGAGTCTCACATCAAGTACAGGAAAAGTAATGGAGAGGCTGGTGGTGCAGTATGTGGTGAGGGTAATGAACAATAGGAATTGGTTGGAGGAGTCCCAGCATGGTTTCAGGCGGGGATACTCATGTGAGACTCAGCTGGCTGGGTTATTAGAGGATCTGGTGCAGGTAGTTGATGAGGGGAAGCAGGTGGATGCCTGCTTCGTAGATTTTGAGAAGGCATTTGATAAGGTGCCCATGGGACATTGATGAGGTAAGTGGAGGCGCTGATTACAGACAGGAGGGTAGTGGAATGGATAGGGGACTTTCTCAGGGGGCGAAGGCAGAGGGTGAAAGTGGGGGAGGCAATATAGGAGGAGGAGGAGGTTACGTCGGATACCACAGGGAAGCGTGCGGGGTCCTTTGTTATTTTCCATAATGGTAAATGACATGGGTATGGGGATTAGAGGAAAAATCAGATTGTTTGCGGATGATTGTGTTGTATATGCTGAGGTGTGAGAGGGGGGCGGAAATTTGCAGGCGGACATTGATAAGATATGGTTGTGGACCAGAAAAAATAAAATGAAGATAAATGTAAGGAAAACTAAGGTAGTGAGGTTCACAAGGAAGAAGATGATTAGCAGGTACATGTACAGATGGGAGGGACAAGAGATAGAAGAACCAGCAGAATATAAGTTTATAGGGATTGTACTGCAGGGAGACCTCAGGTGGAAAAACCATGTAGAGAGGGTGGTAGCAAAGGGAAGAAGGGCTCTGGGTATGCTGGGAAGGGTGCAAGATGGGTGAAGGGTAGGTGGAGAAGGCAAGGGCAGGATGATGAGGAAGAAGGGAACTATAGGCCATCAGTGATGATGAAAGAAATGGGGTGGAGCTCATTGAAGGACAGGATGAAAGTTGAACGGTTAGTCAGGATGTACAGGGTGGTGATTGAAGAGGGATAATGGGGAGGGCTACACTGCAAGCTAAGTAAGGGGTGTTTAAGGGAAGAGGAAACAACAGTGAGTAGCTTCAGAGGGTGTGGGGGAGAACTGAGCGGGGTAGGCAGTCCATGCTTGTGAGGTTTGTGAGGGAGAGGAATGTGTTGAGGGAAGAATTGGAATCTGTGAGAGGGGTTGGTAAATTCAGGAAGGATGTGGAAAAGGAGTTGGTTGGGTGAAGGAGAGTTGAGAGAGCTCGCCACCGGGCGGTAGCCTAATTGCGAGTGTATGTATGCATGTATGTAAGTATACCTGTTGGCTGGTGTTGTAATGCGGCACTAAGTATTCTTGTGTCTGACGTATTTGCACGATCCCAAACAGAACACATTCTTGTAAACTGCAGTAACAAATCAATTATTTAATATTTTGTGTGCATTCCCTAAGTACGGATGATTGCTTTGAGATGTCGTGGTTTAGCCTGCACCAATGCTGTGGTGTGTGCTTGGGGAAATTTTGGTTCACTCTTTTGAAAGTAGTGTAGTTTTAGCAGAACGTGCTTTCTTGCTTAAAGGATGGTGTTTCTATACATGTTTGCGTAGATACTCTCACAAATGCTTACGGTCGTTATTTTGTTAGAACACACAGACCTCTGCAAGACCCAACTTCTGCATGCTGTTTTATAAGTTATGGCACAACACTCTAATATACTTGTGGCATCCAAACCTTCAATAAAAGAAAAATTTCTAACCCAATGAGATGCTGTGCTTCTCCAAACCATCACATGGGCTTTTCCTTTCTTTCTTTTCTAGACATCTCACAAACTGAAATATTTCTTCAACAGCTGTAAAAACTTTTTGGCCTCCATATGGATTTTGTTTCAGTCCTTTCAGCTATCTGAATATTTTCATTTTGTCTACCCCAAACTCTTCTGCAGTTTGCCGCAGAGATAATTTTCCTGCGCTGCACATTTCCACAGCTTTTTTTTAATAATTTCCTCATCTGGAGAGACATACGGACGTGTGCCGGGGGGCCTCATTTGACTGTAGGCATAATGTGTTGTAATTGCAATTCTGTGTTTGGCTTTCTCCACACTCTGTTTGCCATCTGAGCCTAGTATATTAAATTTCTTGGAAGAAAAGATTATGGTATCTCAAAATTTGTTAGGCCTATCATGGTATTCATTGACAAAATTGCAGGTGGTTTTGGCTATCTTCCAAATAGCAAGAAATGCATACTCACATTCGGCAATGACGTCAGAGTGTGCTGTTTCAAATATCCATCGAGTGCGAGAGCGAGTATTTGTTCTAGTGCGAGAGCGAGTATTTGTTTACGCTTATTTGCACATGCATGCTCTATCCATGCTCGCTACAACCGCCATTCTTTTGTTTGTTTTCTAACATCAGTAAAAATAAATAAACTGCCTTAATTTCATTCTCCTTCATGTGACTTTTGTAAACAAATATATTATAGGCCTATTTTGGGTTACGCATTACAATTTACGAATTTATAAATCAATACTACATTACTTAAAACAGTGGAATGGCACAGGAACAAGTATTCTTTTACTGTAAAGTATTTTCAGTAAATGTTAAATATATGTATAAATTCAGAAATTATTAAGTCATAATTTTAGAATAAACGGTTTTAAAATTCCAAGCTCAACTGTTTATTTCAGATAAAATTTATACCTGACTCTCTTGATACACTGCTATCATTCCCATCTTCATCCCTTCTAATCAATACATTGTTAATATTGAAATGTAAATATTAATGAATACATTGTTGTTTTTTAAGTAAATATTAATTTGTGTATGCAAAATAACAATCAATTGCAGACCATATTGATTAATTTGAAGAATGCGAGTGACAATAGTTCCATAAGGAAGGAGTGTGAGAGCACAGCCTTTGTCAGTTTAGGGCCTACTGAAGAAATATGTGGAGTCTTCCTGGCTGCCCTACCTTTGAAATTGGCATTATGTAACACATTTTGTACAGTTTGAGGACTTGCAGGATGTGTAGGTACTAAAAACAAAAAATAAATGTTTGAACTGTATATATATATATTTTTTTCTGATGCCGGCTAACAGCCAGCTGCGCTAAAGCCCATGACTGCGCTCACGTGTCACGCACGTGTGCAAAGAGGCCAATAATTTTGAACTTTCATATAAATGTTATTTTCCAGTGTAAAATGTGTTCTCGTGTAGTTGCAGTGTTTAATATGTCTTAAAATGTTTTAAAGTGTTTGTACTAATTTTAATTGTTTGGTTATAAAATTCAAAGTGCCCGCAGCCACCGAGATTAAGAACACTTAATATTCCGGCATAAACGCCGTCATAAAGAGACACTAAAATCATATTGAAATTCATAAGAGGATTATAGAAATATAAAACAATATTTAATTTGTGCCATTTTATTTTCAATATAAAATATTTTACTCTGCGTGCATAGCACTTCCGCTTATGTAAACCCTGTAAGCGGCTGTGGTAGGTCCATGCGACGCTTGTATCTGGACAGTCTGGCGAGGAGAGCTGGCGAGGTAAGACACTGTTACGTACGCACTACAACTTTTGTTCACTTATTTAGTTTTCCATAGTTATTTAGTTTACTGGTTAATCTTTGCTTGTGTATGTTTTTGCCAGACATTTTCTCCAGCATTATTCTTCCGCTTTATTAATTTATTGCGCCCTTGCAGCATTTTTAACCCAATCGAGGAGGAGAAAGATGTCGGAGAGGTCACGCGACCTGCGCAACTTGAATCAGGTGCCATTCGTCTATGTTTATGGCTTTTTATTGTAACTTCTGCGTTATTGCTACACACAATTTTAAGAGCTTTGTTTTTATGTTTGTATTTGAGGGTAATTTTCGTTTTTGAATATTTTACTGCAACATCACGTATAACGACTTGGCCTACCAAAGCCAAGTCTTTGTAAACATCATCTTTGCATTTTAAGAGCTTATTTATGTAACATTGTATGTGCAATAAATTATTTCCGGGTTCTATGTCAATTTTATTCAGAGTTCAATGTATTTTTCATGTAAATTGATGCTTTTTGTATTTGACCACGCTGTCACGTTGTTTGATTTTACCACCATCAGGCATGTTACAAGTCTGTAACCACTCTAATCGTAAAGAGAATAATTTTCTCAGCAAGAATAATATTTTATGTGAATTTAGTTTGCCATTTCCACGCAGAAATATTACAATTTCACCTGCATCACGTGGTCTGCTACGACCAGCATCTGCGCTATCTAAACTTGTTTTCACACGTGTGTTTATTGTGAATGGGACATCTCATGTCCCATCTTATTTCATGTATCATTCAAGGGTCTATGTAATTTTGTAATTAGTGTATGGTGCAATTATTCCCATCCTAGCCGGCTCTGTGTATAGACCATCACCACAATACCCACGTGCTGGAGGGCGAACCCCGACGAGTTTGTGTTAGTAATGCCGAATAATCACACGTGCTAATATGTATTAAGGGTTTTCATTTGTAATTCACCGTGTCCTGTCTTCAGGGCAAAACCGTCAGTCCATGCTAGCGGCTGTCGGCCCTCTTCCCTTGTGAAGGCTGTGCCTTCACGCACCTCGGTGAGATCATCCATCTAGGCGTGCGCTAGATTAATTATGGGCTGGAGAACACCCAAGCGTAATTGGCTAGTCATGACAGAGATAATCATTTCATTGGCACGTTGATATGTATGAATAATATCAATAAAAACAAGTCTACAGTGAACTTTATTATTTTATTCAGTAGTGATAGTGTCCTAGCCATATATATTTTATTCAGTGTTTATTTTCAGTGATGTTTAGTAAAAAGTTTAGTATTACCTACATGTTTGTAAGTACGCACGGGTGAGACAGACACACAACCCACAACATCTCTGAGAACCCTGAGTCTCAATAGTGCGGTGATTGGGAAGCACCGCTGGCGTCCAAATTACCAGTAAGTATTTGTGTCATCATTCGTCTTGTGTTTCACCCGACGGCGTCTATATAGACACACACACATGCACACACACACGTGCGTGCGCGCACACACACACACAGACAGAGTTTTTAGCAAATAGCTGAAATGGCTTATGTCTGAAATATTGATATTGGTTCATTCTATAAGCTGTTCGTGATAAAATAAGTATTTTTGAAATCAACATTTAAGGATAAAAGTTTTAAGTCCCATCGTTATATTGTTAGTTTAATGCTTATATTTGTCGCAAACCAAATTGGTGTTTTATGCGTTATACACAATGTGGCACAGTTGGCATATTGATAACAGTTACATTTCTGACAAATTTGCATTTTTACGTGGCTGATGTAAGTTGTTGTTATGCCCATGGCTATGTAAATCGTAAATATGAAGAATTCATACAAAATGAGAGTAGTAGATCTTAAGTAAGCATTTCTAAAGTTGGGAATTAACAGTGAACAGACAACATCATTTATTCTGATTTTAAGACCTGTAAAAAGATTACGGTAGCAGACTGCTTTATTTACATCATCCCAGCTTTGTGTGTATGCATTTGGTGCACCTATGTTGTTGCTCGTCGTAAACGTGTGCGGCAACGTGTTGCAGAAGGAGGATCACAGTCACCTGAACCAGTTCATTGCCCACGCAGCTTTGGACCTGGTAGATGAGCACATGTGGAAGAGCAGCAACATGTACCTCAAGTCCGTAGACAAGTTCAACCAGTGGTTTGTGTCAGCGTTCGTCACTGCCAGCCACATGCGCTTCATCATGGTCCATGACACCAAGAACGAGGATGGCATCAAGAACTTCTTCATGGAGATGTACGAGTGTTACATTAAGGTAACATTTTTTTTGTTTGCTTGCAGACATGTATATGTGGATTGTAGAAAGTACAAGTTGAAAATAGGACTCGATACCAATATTCAAATCTGAGGTTTTATGGTTGCAATCCATTTACTGATTTGGCTGTCAAGAATCACCTTTTCAGGGTGTTCTCGACTCAAAAATGATTTTGAAAATCAATATTTTGAAATGAGTCCCATATTTATACAGTAGGCATTAATCTAGTTTTTAAAAATTATTTGGTATATTTAGCAAGTTGCAGTTGATGTTATGTCAGGAAACCATAAAATATCCTCGAAAAATAGAAGAAAAAAAACTTGGCTCCTGAACAACTTGGCTGATGCATGTAGTTTGTTGTAAAGGTTTGGTAAAAAACATGTGATTTAAGAACAGTTGGATATTCTATAGTGGTGTCTGAACACGAAAACCATTAAAGAGTGTTTTGTGCCCAAAGACAGGTTTCAAGTTCTCATTTCAAATCCCAAGAATTATTTTTTTTGGTTGGGAAAATGGCTAAAATGGGTATGATCAGAATCATATTTTGTTTCTAAATTTTCTGTACAGGATCATTATAGTTGTCTTCAGACATGCATCATACTTTTATCTTTATTAGCATACCATAACAGTATATGATCACCACTTTAAAATGGTTTCCAGACTTTTGCGGCCATTGTCAACAATTTCTAGGCCGTGGGTTTGAGCAGTGTCGTGGATTTCTTCTCCAACGTTTCGGCAGTCATTGCAGCTGCCATCATCTGGGACAATACCTGATCAGTTGGTCAGGTATTGTTCCCTGATGATGGCAGCTGCAACGACTGCCGAAACGTTGGAGAAGAAATCCATGATGTGGCTCAAACCCAGTAGCCTATAAATTCACCACGTTAAAGTGGCGTTCAAATGAATTACCAATGTATAGTCTATTCGTGGTTTCTTCACACTTTTTGAACCAAACCTTTAAAAAATCATCCTGTGTATGAAACAATCCATATATCACAAGCATTTCATATTTATGGTAATATAAAAGTACCTGATTTTTGGTTAAATTAAACTTTATCGTACATTTTATGTATGAATTATAATATTTCATTTATTATAAAAACAGGCACAAAATAGGTGTGTTGGTAATTCCTAGTACAAAATTGTTCTTATGCTAAATATCATCACACTGAGTGTGCACAAATATGGTGTGTTGTCCCTTTGTTTGCATGAAGCTGAGGAATCTTGTGGAAGTGTAACTTTAGCAGGGCTTCAAAAATGTTGGAAGTTACCGCAAATTGACTATAAAGACTGCAGGCCAGGTGAGCGCCTTGTACTCTCCGTCTCATATAACGTGGCAAGATCTTAACGGTCAGTGAGTGGCAACTTGACATATATGAAACAAGCAAAATGCCATTTACAAAATCCTGTATCAGCTGATGCATGAACAAATGAAAATTATTATTACGTTGGCTTGTCTAACTGCATTGCGGACACACATCAGACCAGCAGAAAATACACAGTTAAGAAACAGTTCCTAGATTATTAATACATTTTTATTTTACATGGTCAGAAAACTGTAGTTGTTAGTGTAACTAACTAAACTTCATGCTAAAGTAGTAATATATATTTGTGTTCAAAATTAAATGCACATTAAAACTGTCTGTATTCAAATGAAACACAACTTCAAACATTGGGAGTTCTTTTCGTATTGCATCCCCGCTCTCCTTTCGTGCCTGTCATACTTGTTTGATGTTAATTCCAAAAGCCTACAGAAATATTTCAGGGTATTGTTTAACTATTTTTCAAAAAAATTTCACGCAGTATATTTTAAACTCGTGTCATTTCGAGATCAAGAGGCAGGCCAACGTATCGCTACCTGTTGAGGAACACGCTTGGCTCACAACATACCCTGCCATGTCACCTGTTAGCCGGCTCCCGAAACACTACCAGCCAGAAAAAGAATAGCCTTCTTGTGTAAAATAACAAATTTACGAACATATAACAATAATTTGGTTTTTCCGCGAGCTCTGTATAATTTTTATATTTCCAACTCTAGCTATTTACTTGTTGAACTGTCAAAGTCTTGCAGAATTACATGAGAGAGAGAGTACCGAGGGTGATAAGGCAAGTAGTGAGTGAGCAACTTGGTCTTACAGCATTTGCATTTCGAGGCCTGGAATGTGCAAAATGGCTTCAGGCAGGTGGAACGCTTCAATTGTCTGTGCTTGCTGTGAATCCCTAGCTTTTGCGCACACTGCATCTTGGAAACTTAGGTGACAGAGAAAGTACTGATGATATACTAGTCTTGGTTCAATGTTTTTTTGCTAAAGTTTTTTTCACATTTTTTGTTTACGTATTCCATATGTAAGGTCACATTTGAAACCCAGTAATACTGAATGTAACTCTTACTTTTACAGTATGCCATGAATCCGTTTTACAAGATCAACACAGCAATTAAGTCCACAGCGTTTGAACGAAAGGCACAGTTCTACGGGAAGAAATATTTAGTGTTTTAATTTTCCCGTATACATGTGTGTTAATTTCAATGCTTCAGAGACATTAACTTTTTGTAAGATAATGAGTAGGACAAGATACAAAATATGAGTTAAGAAATATACCAAGTTATGTCACCATCAAAGTATGTCATTATTTTTCATGAATTTCAGTTATTAAACCTAGTTACTCAATTTGTATTCGTATACAAAAATTACTCTCCAGTAATGTACATTTATTAATGTTATTTGGTACTCGATATTGATGCATGGCAGCTATCTGGATCGGGGTGCTTTTACTCAATATCAGAACAGCATACTTTGTTAGTGCTGGCCACGAACACTTACTAAGGGTGATTCTGGCTGATTCTACTTGCGTATAGCAGGCCGTCCTGAAATTAACACAGGCCATGTTGGCTGGCAGCTGGGTTTGAAGTCAGCAATGGCCTTAGCTACTGGCCGGGGTGCTGGCTTAGGGACTTGCGGTTTGCATTCAATGACTTTAGGCTGGCTGAGAGACTGGACAGGCTTACTGGTTGCGTTGTGATTATTGAAGCTACTGCTGCTGCTACTCCAGGAACTGTTGCTGCTAGTTTGGCTGCTGCTCCATGGACTGCTAGACGTTCTCTGCAGGCTGCGATGGCAACGAATTGAGAACCAGGGGCACTCAAGGCCGACTGATGCCCTCTCTCCTTTACGAATAGTTGCTATCACAGGATGTGGGCTCCAGTTCTCTGGAACCTTCTGGGGAGGATGAAACAAAGAAGGGGAGGGAGCCGTGAAGTTAAGCCCCACCGGCTAGCAGGCAGCCTGCGCTCGTTCCCGTGAGGTTATTTGGCAGAGTGCTTTACTGGGTTGGGTGCATCCCCAGGTAGACTGATACAGTAATTGCCTTCCTCTCGTTCACTTCCCTCCCACCATGAAGGTTGCAAAACCTTATCCTGGGAGATAGGAGCAGGCAACGTGCGTTCCCTATCTAAATGTGTTCTGCCATCTAGGCGCACTAGTAAGATGATGAGTACAACCTTATTCCTCAACCAGCAACGCAAACGGTGCAGTGAATGACGAGCGGGTTCCCTCGAAGGCGCTCCAATAGCTTTGACGGATGAGCCCCTTAAGCAGACAGGTCAGACCCAGAGCCAACAAAGCACTTCCTCTGGCAACACAATGTGTTGGACGGGTGCAAGTGGGTGTAGTGACTTATCCTCTCAAGCAGGGTTATGACTAGTGGTTGTGGCTATGCACTTCGGTACACTGGGTGCACCACATGGGTGACCATCAAATGGTTTATATTCTAATATTCTATTTCCCCCATCCGGAAGAACTCATAGTTGTACACTAAGTAGCAACTGGTATGGGTAAACCCGGTCTCCTGCTCCACTCTGTGGGACTTAGGTGTTTACCATTGTAGTGTGGAAGTACTCAAGGGATAATGAGAGATCAGTTGGGATCAGAATGTGTTTATTCCGTGAGGAAAAAGACACGGTGGCCCGTACTGCCTCCTGTCTACCCAGAGTTGACTGGAAGTAGTAAACTACGCCAGCTGTCCAGGTGAAGGGGACATGGTTATAATCTGGCTGGGGGCAGTTTCAACAAGGTAATCAATGACAACATTCCCTGTCTAACTGTGTATGCGTGCCCTGAAGGGGCTTAAGGATGCCTATGTCCGAAAGGGCGCGTGGGTTAGCCGTTGCCAGGGGCAAGCAGCTAGGGTGGCAGTTGCCTTCTGGAAGGTTTCCCGGGGGAGGACCTCTGAAGTTCTGCTGCAGATGGAAGTGAGCTGAAGATCTAGGTGGTAATGGGGGCTGGTCAGGACTCCGGCAAGCAAGAACGGTGGAGCTATGTGTCCAATTGGTGATGTGGCTCTCAGAAGAGCCAACAATGAACTGACGATTCTAGCCTCTGAACGGGATTATATTCTGCTTCGGCTGAGGGCTCGCCGGCTCAGTAGTGGGGGGTGCTATGCACACACATCTTGGGTGGAGCTAATGGTGGCTATTGTTGGCATGCATAATCTCTCGGCGCGCCCTTGAACTTTTTCGGGTTGTGGCGAAAAGCCGATCACCGATAATCAATTGTTTTAATCTTCTTGAGGGGAGGTAGCGCTTTCCGTGGCTTACTGGGTGGCTGCATTGTTGAAATATAGAATGTGTAGATGAACCAAAGTAGTTTAATAGCCAGTAGGAATCACGCATCAATATAACTGACTAGGTTTATTTATATGCATTTATATTTTTCTAAACGTAGATTTAAAGTACAGTGGATTCTCTATCCATCGTTTCTCAAGGGAGACTGACTAAAATTTCAATACCTGTGGGCTTTCAATGAATGTGGTCTTGAAATGCATGTATAAATCAAAAATGGAACACAGAATATGTTCCATGGATGCTGGATTTCAATCCATCCGAGTTCAATACATAGAGGTTCCACCGTGTTGTATTTTGCGAGAGGTTGTTATACGTTTATAAGCTTAAGAAATGTATGTAAGACAACTATAATAGCGAAATATCTTTTTTTTTTTTTTAATTATGATTTATTATTGTTGTTGGAAATAAAAACTATTTTGTGAACAAGTCCATAACATTTTCACAAGATAGAGTAAAATGGGAGTAAAAGTAGTATTTATACCATGTTGGAATTTTTCTTATTATTAGACACTTGTGTGCTTTGTGACTTGATACGTGGTAATTCCATTTCCAGGAAAAGAATTTTCTTCAGAGTTATCCAACTTTGAGAAATAATTTTTGCAACACCTGTGTGTTCATTTATCCCGATAAATGGTTGAGATGTACGTCAATTACTAGGGAGAATGTGTTGAAAACAGGTTATTTGCCTTGTTATGCTTTCTGACATTTCTCAAAAAGAGTTCTTAGACAACTTTTTCTGTGCTTTTGTAGTTCTTTAACTAAGGAGAAAGTATTTGTTATCATACTGTGAACAATTTTCATTAAGAATGTGTGTACCTGTTACATGTAAAAAATTTTTTTACAAAAATATACTGTATTTGTTACTGTTTATGTAGTTATGTTTTTCATAAATGCATATTCCCTGCTGAGTGCTTTAATGAATACTAAGGGAACTACTTCACAGTAAAGGTGTGTCGGTAAACAGGGCTAGCATAGTTTCTTCTAATTTTAGTATTCCAGGTTAATGTGAACTTGTCACATCTCATTTGATTATATTGCATGTGTTGTGATTAATAATACAGTATGTATAATATTTCCAAGTTCTCATATACTCATGATTTATTGAAAGTTAGTATTTGAAAAGAAGGGCGATGTTATTCATGAAAGGTTTTCAGATTGACTTTTTGGGCTTCAGTTCCTAAATTTTATTTCATCTGTTTGGAACACTTTACCTTGTCAATTAAATTACAGGTTCACCTGGTCTAGTAGACATAAGACTGCTAATGGTTTGTGGCATAGTTTTACAGTCTGCCAATCAGTATGCCGTGGATGGGGACACACATTTTGTGTTTGTAGTTAAGATCACTGTTATTATGTATATTTCTACCAACCAAAATAATTTTTTTTTAGAAATTTAGCAGTTCTTCAATTTCCGTAAGGATAAACTTTTTTTGTTAATATAAGGTCATCTGCTTAAAATTTTGTAAATAAAATGTTAACTGAAATAATAGTTCAAACACTTGTATTGTTGATCAGTGAATTACGACATCGTACAGTGTCTTGTCTTTGTATTGTTACCATTTCACGCTTTTCCTACACAACTGAAGTTTGCCAGTTTGTTTGTTTCTATCAAATGCAAGCACTTTGGTGTGCAAGCTGTTTGAGACTATATGCATATGTGGGCATGATTTGGATTCATTATCACATTCTTTTTACAATAGAAATCAGTCTGTGTGGAACCAACTTCAGTGATATCTGTTTTACATCTGGCTTTGTTTAAAGTTTCATAGCAGTCTGCTGATGCACATAGGAGGTGTCCTCTCTGTGCATCCTCCATTTGTGTGCTCTAGAGGACGTGCCTGCGTACAACTGTATAATCATCAATGACACTTCTTTCATTGATAGTTTTCTTTTTGGTCTCCAATCGCAGGGGTTGGTTATTACAGGAAGGTGGGCTGCACCACGTATTTCTTATCGGCCTGACTGGAGGTGACACAATTTGCCGCCTCCCCATGTGGCTCGGCTACGATGATGAGACAAGCTGCAGGGGTGCTGCTCTCCTGCGGCGCCTCTGTTAACTTTCTTATCTTACTCTAGCGTGTCCATGGCTTGGTGGGTAAAACAATCTTCAGCTTCGGGGTTGGTGACTGCGTGTCATTCTGGGTGGGCAGTACAGTCTGATTAAATATCTTTAATTATCCACATGTCTGTAGTTGTCCAATCTGCATGGAATCAGCCCTGTAGATACCGGATTGACTGCGGCGTGTGACTTGCTCCGTACTTCTACCAGTGCGTGATGATGGGGCAAATCTAAAAGTAGTGTGTGCAGTAGAGTGGCATGCATCACCCTTATGTTTAGAAAAGTGCTACACCATGAAGGAACCATCAGAATGGAAGGACATTTATTACACAGATTTAATGATATTACAAACTAATTACAGTTTGAGCAATGCAGCAACAATACTTGCAAAAAATCAGCATGTTGTAAAGCCTTCGTGAGGTGTAATAAAAGCAGCTATCCTGGTGACATAAAATCAAACAGGCCTTGGATGTGTCCCTGGAGAATCACCTGCCAGGCTGCTTTTATCTTGAGTCCGCAGTTCATTGGAATTGGTTGCCGGATGAGAGTGCCGGGCTAGTTGCAGTGACCACATCCCAGACATGTTCAGTAGGTGACATATGTGCGAAATGAAGGCCAGGATGGTATCTGCCTTGCTTCAAAGATTGCCTGGACATTTGTAGCAATGTGTGTTCATGCATTGTCTTGTTGGAATATGGCTCCTGTAGTGTGTTGAAGGAAGGGTATAACTTCAGCCTCCAGAACTTCCCTGATGTGGTTGAAATTGTAATAATTTGCATAACATATGCTGATTTCCATTTTCTGCTATTTTGTTTTCATTTGCGCGTTTCTTTTATGGTGTTAATTTTTGCACATGTGGTGTTGTGTATGTATGTATGTGTGTGTTAGCATGTACGTGTGCACACGTGTGTGCATGTATGTGTATGTGTGTGTGTATGTGTTTATGTATGTTATGTTTTATGAATACTGGGGAAAATCACCTTGTCCTTTGATATTAGGTAATTATGTATCTATCTACACAATTTTAGCACTTTCTGAATACATGAGTGCAGGTCTTTTTCCAAGTCAGTAAATTTCCATGGTGGCAGGAATGTGATTTAAAAGTTGGTGATGTTAAATGTTGACATGAGCTGGTTAGTCCATTGGAGGTCTTTACCTTGAACATAAAAGTCTGTTGCTTACTTCCTCCCGCAATCTCCCTTCCAATTTTCTTTTGCTTTTTCATATTTAGAACTGAAAGTTTTTCAAGGCACATTTTATTGTCGGGTTCTTTTTCTGTGCAAATTAACATGATGAACATTTCTTTGACCATTGTGTTTGTACGTAAATTGCTCAGTGCACACTATTCAGTAATAATATTGGTAATATTTATTTTGTCTTTCTTAGAAGAAATTTATAGGCATGTAAATAATAGATACAGTGGAACCTTTATGTATTGAACTCGGATGGATTAAAATCTCGCATCCATGGAACATATTCTGTGGGCCCACTTTTTATTTATCTGTATTTCAAGAGCAGATTCATTGAAAGTCCACATGTGTTCGAATTTTTTATAAATCCTCTGAGAAACAATGGATAGAGAATTCACTGTATTATACTGGAGTTTTTGCATTTCTGTGATATTAGGTTGATAGGTATGTAGTTGTAAATATTAGGTTGATATATATATATATATAGTTGTAATATAAATAAAATGTCATTAAGTGTTTTTACATGCTTTGTATATTGTGTTTATAAGGGGTTCATAAGGTTGTGTTTTGTCATTCTTCAGGGCTTTCTATGTAGCCACAGAGAAAACCATATGATATAAAAAGTGTTATTCAGTATAAGTGGCCTACTTGACTTATTTGTATAATTGACTCTTAAGTGGAGCATAGGGTTTCAGTGAACATTACCTGTAATTGCACCCTGTTGTTCAGTATTATTGTCGTCACACACATGCAGTTAGTTGTATCTGCATAGCAATAAGGATCTCTATATGAGCAAATGTTAAGGAGGATGCTGAAATGATGAATAGATACTATGGGAATGGAATGTATGAAGATTCCGTGGGAAGTTATTAGAACTAAACTGATAAAAGTGAAGTGGTGCAAATATGTAAGAGCAGGATTTCTGATCATGAATGAGATAGTTGGAACTAAAGTGAGGTGATACGTTAAAATAGCTGGGAAGTACAGAGTGTAAAATAAATTGTAGAACTGAGTTACAGTAAAGCACTTGTAAGAAATTACTTTTTAAAATATTTTCCCACAATATGTTTACCTAATTTTGCACCTGGTCTATAAACACCATATTAACAATATCTAAATAAATGTCCTGTTTAATAAGCTGAAAATTGTCAGTTTCTTCAGAAACTTCTTATGACATTTTCACTGTATGTAGTAAAAAGGCTCTAAGAAAAACTTAGAAGAGGCGAGAAGAATGCAACTTTGTGTTTACAGCAGAGAGGAATACTAGACCAGGTGACTAAAGAACAGTGCAGAGTTAGAGGGTAATAGCAGCAATTTTCCCAGCTTAACTAGTTACAGAAATAGTAATTGATGAGTTTTTATTCACAGTAGTTCTGAATAAAATTTAGTTCTATGATGTGATTTGTAATCGTCAACAATTTGCTGCTGTAATTAATGTTGAGGTATTCCAGACATTCAAGGACATGTTTTTGCCTGTATTTAAATACCTACTGATAGTTGTGTTATATAAAAATAGTTTTCCATTTGTATTGTGTATGTAGTATGATGAAAAGATTGTTACCAAAAGAAAAATGTATGCATGTTGTCTGTTAGTATTTCCCAGTGGATTACAATTATGTGAATATTATTGATTTTATAACTACACATTGTTGGTATAACACTTTCTGTTTCTGGGAGAAACAGTCATTAAATTCTGTCTGTCTTTCATAGTACCTACATACATGTTTTTTTACAAATGTGTTTACGTATATTGCTAACTATGTGTACAATTAAACTATGCAAGTTACACTTCCTAAGTTACAGGATTTTTTTTCCATAATGTGTTTAGTGTGTCCATTGAAATCTCAAACATTGTAGAAATATGCTGATTCGAATTGGTGGTGCAAGCAGTAGGCTGCAGGACATTGGTACCATGCTGGCCAACACGCTTCTGTAGATTCCACGCTTCTGACTCCGGGCTCCAGAACCTGGGGTTAGCTACCCCGTACCTTACCTCAGTACCCTGTATTAACCCTTGTATGACCAGGTGGTATTCCCTAGGAATACGTACGTGTGGTGGGAAATAAGTATACAGGAGAGGTAGGACTCTCTAATAGAACGATTAAGGCTGCACTGTCCCGGGCAGCTTGCCTACTAAGAGTAGGAGGAGCTGGTACATGCAATTGTTTGGCGTCGATAAAGGCTGCCCTTTGTTCCTCTCTCCGTTGGCTGTGCCATACCTTAAAAGGCATAGAAGTGAATTTGCTACTTAATGTTTGTTGCTGTACGCCATGAACACGAGACAGTTCCCTAACTCATGTCTACTTCTAGCAATGGCTGCCGGTACAATCTCGGTGCTCCTGAAAGCTCCTCACCACCAGCGGGCAAGCTAGAAGCATTGAGCCATATGGGCCACCTTCCTTCCACTACTGGGTGTTGATTGCAATAAGGGCCAGGCTGTAACCCTTGAGCAAATACCCCCGCCAGCACCCAGGTGCTCCGGTAGGGATACAACTCAAGATTACTGTCTCTCCCCAGTTGGATAAGTTACTAGTGGTGGTGGTGGTTCTACCGTTCTATCCTCAGCTGTCTGGTAGAATGGGCGGCCCTCGAATGGTGTGTGTGGTTAGACATACAAATGGGGATCCACAGTCCTGTTTTAGGTCGTACTGCTATACTCAAACCCGGTCTCAGTTGACAACACACAGTTAGTAATATTTCTAGTGATCACAGGAAATCCCTATAGAACAGATACTCATGGTGAAGAAACAAATCTGTATTTATTAAGACCTCATTAAACACAGTGACGCGTGCTGTCTCCTAAACACTCAATTGTCAGTATGGAAGTAGCCTACACTAGACTTGTTCCTAAACTATCCAAGAAGTCTAGTGGCGTTGGCGGCTATGCAAACAACTCAGTCACAGCTGACTTTATCCAAGGGTGTCTAGAAGAGAGAATTAAGAAAAGGGGATCCACTACTCTAATAGCAGGGATTGTTGTTGCCTCTACCAGCAAGTAGACGTGGCTGCTGTTGCAGGAAGATCTAGCAGCGGAGGGAGTAGTATGGTAAGAATCCGAAGAGCTTCTGGTAGATGAAGATGGTGGTCGACAATGGTAGCTTCTGGTAGCAGGTGGTGGTTGTCAACAATGAAAGCCTCTGTTCACTGCCAGCTGCAGAAGAACTTCTGGTGATGGCAATGGGAGCAACCTCTGGTGGCTGCTGAAGACTATTGAGAAGTTGGAGTCCCCAGCACATGAAGTGGAGGAGCGAGCTTTTGAACAAGGAAATACATTGCCTCATGATGTCCCTCTCATGCAATGCCGAGGTGGGGGTAGGTACCCTCTGCCTGGCCGCTTAGTTTTGTGCATAATCTGCGGCACTCAGTTTTGCCCTGAGGTGGGTGACAGCTTGTTGGTTCTCAGCGTGGGGGGAGCTTGTCCGTTGCCTTGCGCAACCTTATTTCTCACACATTTGTAATAGCCATCCAGGCTTGCGGCGATCCAAGCCGTCCATGTAATAAGTTGGTGAGGTTTGGCTCTCTCAGTTGAAGTACGAATAATTGAGACAGATGAATCATAATCATTGTATTATAATACATGAGAGGGGCATGCGTAAATTCGCCCCCCCCTCACCCCTTCCAAATTTTGATAAAGACTCATCGGGCGAATATGGTGGAGTAGGAAAGATGAAGAGGTTCACCCTCATCTGGAAGTTCTCTGGAAGTAGAATGTTGAAAAAATTTAGCACAGCCAGACTGGACCCTTAACTCTGGACTGCTTGACCGCTGTAATTGTGCTTGCTCTGTGTGCTGGGGCCGGCTGGAGACACGTGGTGCGCCGGGTTAACGTTGTCTCACTTTTTGGGTGGGCTTCCTCTCTGCCCCTCGCCGAGTTGGAATGATGCTCCCTGCTAATGTGTTCCCCCCTGTAGTGAGGATTAGTGTCAAGGGTAATGTGGTGTATCGGGTGTCCCTCCACCTACTTTATTTACTTATGCCGTTGACAAAAGTCAACATACCTCTGTGGTTAATTACAATAATTTTTACAACAAGATCCTGTGGAAAGAAATTACATAAAAATGACATAGTAAATATGATTGGAAATATGTACAAACCTTACTCATGGAAGGCGTGGTGAAAATACTAACTATCATGGTACTTGCTGTGGTTATTTAGTGAATGAAAGTCTAGCACGCTTTCTGGGATAGCCTGTTGGTCTCACAGCAAGCAAAACATGTGTGGCATGGTAAGAGTTCGCCAACTTCAGGCCTTCCATCACCTGGGTTGGACGGCTAACAAAACAAACAAGTACTCTTTTATAAATTAATATAACACGCTGACGTTATGTGCATGTTGGTCACTTAAAAACTTAACAAACTGACGCGTGCTGCTTATACTACTATTAACTATGATTACGACTCATCGCTCTTCACGTGAAGTATACCCTTATTTCAACCCACGAGAGTTGTTACCACAAACCAATACATGGTTGTTGCGTGCTGCTTAAATCTACAGAGCAGCTGAACACGTGACTACGAGATTGCGCAACCAGTGAGCACGCCGCCAGTCCACCTCCCCCCGCACTGAGTGCCTACAAGCTGTCAGCCACTTCTGGTGTGGCCGAGTGCCACCAAAGATCCACGAAAGAGAATGCTGACAAGAGGGTTCTCACCTCGCACGCCAGCCTCATGTCAGAAGGACGTCACACGCCTTCCTTGCACCCCGCCGCAGTGGCCTAGAATTCTGACTGTATAAGTCCGTGAACGGCGGGGTTCCAGCAGTCATTCGTATTCTTCTCTAGAGAGAACCCCGAGCACTCCTTTGTGCTGGGGCCTCCAGCGAACCTAGAGTCTTCAGTAGCCATCGCTGCTACTCCCTGCGACAACAACAGTCTTCGACACCCATCGAACACGAATATACCTTGCTACTTTAACTTTAACTTCTTTTTTATTTTCCAGACACCCACAATTAGACATCTTTAGTTCAGTAGTTATATATTAAGTTTTCTAGTTCACTTTCCCTCTAGTCTAGGACCAGGTCGCCTACACCTGGCTAACATAGTTTACCTTCAGTAGCTTGGTAGGAGATAGCATGGGTCACTGTGCTTGTTGAGTCCTCAATAAATACAGCTTTGTTCTCTATCCTAACGCTTTTATTTCAAGAGTAACATCTACTTCGCCCGCTAGGAATAATTCATACTCTGCACTGCTGACAGAAACCGGAAACATTCTAAAACCGAACTAGCTTGAATGAAGGCCCCTTCTGGGGACCTCCAGTCTGGTAACACACCCTAGATGGCCGCCTGTTGCTTCCTATTACCCCGAGCACCCAGGTGCTGGAGGGAAGGAACAGAGCAGCCACAATCACTAGGAATACTTTCCACCAAGGAGAGGCAGCAAACCTGGGTTATATCACCTACCAGAGCATCTAGGTGCTGGAGGCGGTATTGGCCTGGGTATTGCGGCCTGGCCCATGCTGGATATCATATCCAGTAGAAGCATTGGTGGCCCACACAGCTCAACGTCTCTGATCTGCCTGCTAGAGTGGGGGATCACCAGAGGTACCGAGTTCGGTTACCAATCGGCCACTGGTCATCACTATTATAGGGACTAGTTTCTCGTCTGGAGTGCGTGACCTGTTTTGTTGAGCGGCGAACCAAACTCTATGACTTATAAGATAAGGCACTGCCGCAGGAAAGACAGGTGGAACGCTACTGCGCCGCCTCACTGAGGTTACGGGTAGTCTCGACTGTCCCCGTGGTACGATATATATATATTTCCCACCACACGTCCAAACCAGTCCCGGCTACCATCCTATGCTGAGGGGTCTAGTATAGAGGACTGAAGCTAGGTACGGACTATCCAATCCTAGAGTCTGGAGTCAAGAGTTAGTGGCCTGGAACTTGGAGTACAGTGTGAGACAACTCAGTACAACCTAATCTAAATCCAAGATCTGTAGCACCAGCTTTGCTCAGCCACCAAACCCACGTTACCAACCGATCAAAGACCGTCAGAGTAAGTCAGGTTAACTAACACCTCCTGTCAGCTACCGACAACCGCACACTTGGTCTAACGCAATAAACTTCGCTGATTGTGCCATACAGTCGGTAACTGGGCATGCCAAATGACTTTCTGCCGCCCAATGTGGGGCATCAGACTATTAACTGTACGCTGCGAACGGCCGAACTAGACCAACCAGGACCTGGAGAGAAAACTAAGGGTCGAGCCGGAGAAACCAAACGGACTTCGGGGAGACCAAGAAACACCCCGTGGCGCCCATAGCCATTAACATGTCAGCTTGAGAGATCAAGCCACCACAGACGAAAACAGTCACCCTGAGCATTACATACCCTAATCACAGTGTAGTCATGCCAACTGTCTAGGTAATGACTCACTATGAATAGAATGTAATTACTGCACTAAGGCGTTTCACTACGTATGCCTAGGATGGCCTGATGAAGCCAGTGACACAGAAGGGATGGAGTACAGATGCGAAGCCTACTGCTAACAACTTACTAGCTTCTGTAACAAAATCACTTGCCCTGGCCAAGGCATTGACCGTATACGGTGCACGTCATGCAGTGAACTACACCATCACCTGTGCATAGGATGGTCCGACGAACACGTCTCTATGCCAGGGATGGCCTATCAGTGTGAGAGGTGCCGACAAAAGCATACCTCTCACTCCCGCCGGTCAAACCCGTCCCATATTTATATACAACCGGGAACGGCACCCGGCCACCCAGCAACCAGGAGAGACAATGCCATCCAAATCACTGATTTCGCAGGCTGACCTCATGAGGATCCAGTAGCCTTTACACAAGAGTGTGAAAGGGAGTGTAAGGTCACGGACCTACTGGAAAATAATGGGTCGGTAGGGCCCAGTAACATTTAAAAGTCCTGGCCTTAATATGGTGGGAACAATATGGTGAGTTCCTGACCAATTGGAAACAATTCAGCAGTAGACTCGCTGCTGAATTCACTGACGAGGTGGTGTTAGCACAACTAACTACGCAATTATATAGCCAGACCCAGGTACCCAATGACGTAGCCGAAATATTCATATGTCATAAGGAAAAGATGTTTAGATGCGTGTTCCCCGGAAGCGACGAAGGCACAGCCGTCCTATCAACTAGCTGCATGCTGCTACCTAGCCTACAAAACTTCCTCACGGCTAAGCCCACAACCCTGGATGAGCTGATTGATTGTGAACGGCAAGCAAAGCAGAATTTTGCGGCACAAGCAAGTTTCAAAAATCCCCAGGGGCCTATCCTGAAAATTTTGCAAGGCATGCAACACGAAACTTTAGGCACTTCACTTTGCACAGAGGAATTAAATATTAATAATAACAAAATTATGATAAAAAGTTGCTGAAAGGTCTGTAGATTCTTTAGTACCATTTCCTCTCACTCTTACCTTCATCTGGGTCGCTTTGAAACACAAGAGAATCACTAAACTTAAAATATACCCATATCAAGCTCAAAAACTTCTCCAGATTTAGATAATACCCTCACGTAGGTGAACGGGAAGTGTACGAGAGCTGTAAACTATCAATCCAGAAGAAAATTGAATTACTAAAGTAATATAAAAACATCTAAATCACCATTCTCAAATACCTCGACACGTATCACTGAACATAATTAAACCCTAAATAAATCATTAGTGACACTTTAAATTAAGACAAATCATAAACACAACTCTTTAGCATGTAAGATAAAGAAAAGAAAAAAATTCAATCCCTAGGATAACATGAAGAGTTAGTGCAGACACCAATTTAAAAAAAGTATTATAGCCAATTTTTAAAGAAAATCATTTTAATGTTCTAAATGAGAGAAGAGAAAAACAAAAATCCAGGTGTATAATAGCAAGAGTCACTGGTCAAATCAAATAATTATAAATTTAAATTTGAAAAGATTACAATTTATTTAAACAACCAAAATTCACTGAACACTTCTATTCGCTAGTAGTAAATTACTTGAATTAGGGCTAAGGCAAAGTTACATTATGCTTGTTATCAAGAATAATCTAAAATCTGTTAAAAATATTAATATCTGTCGGTCTAAAAATGTAATTAAAAAATTAAATTACCTCTGAAATTTCACAAAACATAATTTACTTTTAAGTTTTCAAGAATTATTTCCATTGTAACATTTACCATTTATTTATAACTAATCATTCATTAAATTTTGTAAAGTTCAGGATTAAATGTTCGTACTAAGTTCCTGATTTTGTTCTTTGTCTTTAAATTGTTGAGAGTGGGCGTATGTCTCGAATTTTTAACAAGTTCTTATTTCTCACTAAGCAAGCGTAATTGAAACGATTTATTAAATATACTTATTACTGTGTCCCTTTTACAGTCGTCATTCATCTCCTGAAACTACTGTTTAAAATATTAATTCAAATGTAACAGTAGAATACGCAACCCATCAGTCACTAAAAATTGAATAAAGATATATGAACTCGCTTGTTTGCACGCTGAATGCAATGTCTACTTGTGCATGCATTTGCCACACTTAGTGCGAGCCCGCACTGCAGTGGCGATATACCAGCTGAACGAGTGTTGAGAATATCACAGCGCTATGCCTCAATGTTTTAGGGAACTATTACTATCAATTATCGAACCACGTATTGCGTACTCCACCATTTAGCGCCTTGCCACAACGTTTCGAGTAACTATTTGAAAAAGAGAGGTGACAAGAGGCATGCATCCCAGTACCATGTGTAGCGAGGAGAGGAAAATTTATCTTTATTTCAAAGACAAATGGGAAGTATATGGCTAAGAAATATGTTCATGTTTGAATTTTATTAAAGCATGCACTGCATGCATTGCATTAATTGATAATACGCCCCTGAAAAACCCATATTGACAAAAGTCCCGGAGATACGAGCTCCACCGGTCGCATCACTCAAGAATGCACCAGCTCGACCTACCCATATGGCGTTTGTACTGAAATGCTGGTTTTACCCAGAGAACCACCGAATAAGGGCTGCCCCCGAAAACCAGAGGGGTCTGCCATTCCACCCAACAAGGTCAATTGAACTACAGCAACTGTACCATCAAGACCGACCGAAAAATCGACCCCCTATGTCAAGACGGAAAACATCACCGCCGGGTCCTAATGTAATAGCGTATGCCTCAACCCAGTTTAACGCCACGGAGTAACGCTATCATATTAGCGAACAGGAATGTCTGGCCGTTATCTGGGCAGTGAAAAAATATTGCTGCTATCTCAAAGGACAATACTTCATTCTGTGGACTGACTCAAAGCCCTCCAATGGCTGCACTAGTCACAGAATGCAAAAGCCAAACTCTGATGGTGGTATACGTCTCTCACCGAATTCAATTTTGAAGTTCAACACTACCCAGGTAAAAGGAACGACCTGCCAGATGCCCTGTCTCGCTTCCTCACACTGGAGGAGGAAGAGCAGGAGAAGATCCCCCCCACCCCCAGATCAAAAGAAGTCTGGAAGAACAAATCAGCCTCCCCCAGTTACAAATCACACATCACCAGATGATATTGAGCCAGCAGGAGGACCCTGGCATACACTAGTACTATGGGAACAGCCCCAATGCTTCAAACTACGGGATGACGTGTGGACTTATAGCGGTCAACCCTATATGCCCTGGAAGATCTGGGTTCCGCAGCAGTTACGCGCTAATATATGCAGGCACCACCATGACCACCCTCAAGCTGGGCACCCGGGTACAAGGGAGACTATGCTGGACATCAAAGTCCGATATAACTGGGACAGGATAAGCTGTGATGTCTGACAGTATGTAAGTAACTGCATTATGTGCTGTCGTGGCAAAGCCTACCCTGTTCCACCTCCTAAAGCACGACCAAGGAGAGACAAGACGGAGTGGAAGCACATAGGCACCGACCTCTAGGGCCCTATCCACGCAGTACCAAGAGGAACCACTACCTGCTGGTAGTTACCAACCAGTTTTCAAGGTGGGCAGAGGCTTTCCCTCTATCTAGCCAAGAAACTGCCCCGATTGTGTGAAAGATAGAAACTGTGATATTCACATGATGGGAATATCCGAAGGCTATTTTTACTGATAATGGCATTCAATTCACGAGTCGCCAATGGTAGTCAGCTTGCTAGGGATGGGGAGTTGAAACATTGACTGCTCTGCCATACCATCCCCAGGCCAACCCCACTGAACGAAGGAACCAAGAGATCAAGAAGTGTCTTTGTTTCAGTGTGGGTAACGACTATCGTCACTGGGGTAAACACATCCCAACTATTCTGTTGCCCTACGTAATAGAATCAACAAAACGGTAGACACAAGCCCTAGCGTACTCCTTCTGGGCCAAACACTGCATCGAACAAGCGACTGACAATGGGAAAGTGAGCCCACTGATATGCCTCAACCCGAGGACATCTGGCTAGCTACCCTAGCTCGCACTACTACCGCCCAAAAAGCCTAGGACAAGTATATTCGAAAGAAAAGTACCCTCTAGCAAAGACAGGGGTACGAGAGTTTTACCTAGGTGAAGCCATACTGACCTGAATGAATCCCCTCAGCAAGGGCAGTAACCACTTCAGTGCTGGCCTTGCTGATAAATAGAACGGACCGTATCGTATTGTCGGTAAAAGAGACGTCTACTGGGACGAAGACCTGCGTGGGCGGATCCGGAAGGCCGCCTGACGCCAAATATGACCATTCCTGGGGACGTGCAGATGCCATAGGAGAAACACCTGATCAGTCCGAAGATGAGGACGAACCACCACCCAGAAGGGTAGCGCCCGATATCGAGCCAGGACTCTCAGCGAGGCCTGTGATGATGCCTATCGTCATAGACAGGGCACCTAGCTACATCGAGCAATGGAAGCCGGGTGTAGAGCAACGCCAAGGAGCATTCTCCGTCAGATCAATGCCCTCAACACCACGCAGCTACGCTGAGAAAGTCACAGCCAAATATGACAAAGCAATCCCTAGATGCTCAGAATTGTCGTGGCGGAGTCCCCGTGACCGAGAAACCTGCCAGACACCCCGCAGATCTAGCTGCATCAGCGAGCAGTCGGAAGCACTATCGGTGAGAGGGGTAGAAATCACCCAAACGCCTACCCCTCCACCTAGTACAACTCCGAAACCAGAAATCAAGGCCATTCCAACTTCCACGAAGTCGATCTCTGGGTCCGACGCTGAAGTACTAACTGCCACTAGACCACTGGAATACGCTCCAGACGAGAGCTCGGAGGCCGCCACTAGACCACCAGAATATGCTCCAGATGAGAGCTTGGAGTCCTATGCCACTAGACCACCGAAAGGCGAACACGCCGCAGACCTAGTACAAACTTCGCAACCTCAAGGAACGTCCGGAACAGGAGTCAAGGTCGTTCCAGCTTGCACAAAACCAACCACTGTTCCTGCTGACAATGAACTGCAACCAACCAAGTTCGAACATAGCCTGCGGCAGTGCTCCGTCGCAATCTCCTGCTACGCAGGAACCTTCACCCGTCGGCGCCGTTGAGGACGAGATGCCCATTCTGCCCCCCGCTCAACTGGTCGCTGATGATCGGAGCGTCGAGACGGTCGATGCCGCATACTACCCAACAGCTGGTGCAGCTCCCGTAGTCGAGGCTCCTCTCCCTCGCCACAGGACCTGGATGTCGACACCGTCGACTCCTCCAACTACCCGGCCCTACAGCGAGACACACCACCTGTAGCCGAGGTCGAGCGCGGAGATCCGCCGCTCCCTTGCGCTGCCACAACAGGCGTCGAGACCGACGATGTCTCCCACTACCCCTCGGCTGGAGCAACGCCCGCAGTGGAGGTCGAGAGTCCTCTCCCTCCCACTGCCTCATCGCGGGACCTGGACATCGAGACTGTCGTCTCCGATGACCCGGCACAACGGGAGAGCGGTTCCCTTCCGCAACTCCCTTGTCCTGTGATAGCAGAAAAATGTTCTGCCCTACGGGCAGGAACCCGTGCAATCGGGGTGCAGGACCTTCCTGTGTCACTCCCCCACACTGCCTCAACGTTCCCTGTAGCTGTATCCTCCCCATCAGTTCCGGCAGAAGCCACGACGCCTGATGCCACCGCGTGCCACCAAGGCAGATTGGACGCCTGGCAGGTACCGTGAGTCACAGTGGCGATCCACGTGGCCGTACCCACTGCATGCTGCACTACGTCCCAGAGGGAGGCCAGCTAAACCCAAGCTCAATGAATACAAGTAAGTTCAGTGCGCGACGAAGTTTAATCACGCACCTAGTCGTAAACCACTACGATAAAAACATTACAGGACTTGTTACACACCTATTACAATTAGTGACAGTTAAACTAGCCGACCAGTCAAAGACAGTGAGATAGACAGACACACACACATTTAGGCTAGTTTAATTAAAAGTGTGAATTCAGTAAAAATGCGTACCCAGCTGTCATCAAGCGGGAGAGGTGTCTGAACCGGTGAGGTAAATGTAATAGTTAAGACACTCGACTATGTGTAAACTGAACTCGTAAATACAGCAGTCATTATGCTCTACGTAATTTAAATCGGTGAAAACAGACGTTTTACACCTAACCGACGACAAGGTTCCGTAAAAATAAGTAGCCAACAGCGCACAAATAAACGTAGTATTACTTAAAGATGCTCTGCACAGTGCCGGTAATTACTATCACGGTTTGATGCTCACCACAGTGCCAGTGATAGACAGAGACTTCGACGAAATACGTGCTAGACTTCGCCTACGATAAAATAAGGACTCCTGCAAAGGAATTAGTAATTTTAGATTTTTGTGATAATGATTTGATGTGTATAGGCACACCTTTAAGTATTACCTTGAGTTTTTGCAGTGTACTTTTGAAGATCGCCTACAATAATAATGCCGTTTTGTAGAAATGTATTTTCCGCTCTGGTGACTTTGGTATTTATTGCGTACTTACCTTGAACATTAAAATACACAGTGGACATGTTAGGGTCTAACTGGACAACCAAAAGGTTAAGTAGCGATTAAATTCTTGTAGTAATGATTCGATGTTAAGGTACGTTTTTAAATGAAACTATGCGTTTTTACAATGTTTATGCGAAGATCACTTACAAAAAAAATGCAATTTTGTAGGAATGTATTTTTATCTTATGCTTTTGTATGCTTATATTTTTCCAGTGTTTTTGTGTTGTTTGTAATATATGGTGCACCAACTCATTATCACACCAAAACTCTTGAGCCACAGAGCGCCCATGAACTCACTACGGTGAAACCAGGTGCAAGATATTTCAACTTCCAAGTATCGCAGTGTTATGTATGTAAATTTAAGGTGACCAACGTGTGCCAATTGCCTGCATTTGCGTGCATGTTTTTAAAATGTACTCGCATTGTTCGTCTAGCCGGTCAACCCAGGTGTTGAAGGGCCTGCGGTTGGCGGAACTTTCACCGTCACATGTAACCGTTTAGTTTGCTGTGAGCTCCAAGATTCCCTGAAAGATTTTCCTTTTCTTTTTAATCACCACAGCAGGCTACAGGATAGTTGGTGGCATCTCCCCGTATTCCGCGAGTAAGGCTTGAACATACTTATTTTATTCTCCTTCGTTTTTCGCATGCCGTCATTTTGATGTACTTTTTCTCTCAGGGTCGTGTTATGTATTCTTTTGTAGATATCCACAGCGCTATGCTGAGTTTTTGTCGACGGCATGCAAAACTAAAGTAGAAAGGTGAGACACCCGATAAACCGCGACACTCCTGACACACTCATCTCATCATAGGGTGGGGGGGGGGGGGGGGCACAATCGCAGCGTCAGCCGTCTGGAAGATGGACATACAGAGAGGGAGAGAGAGAGAGCGAGCGAGCGCCGCTACAACGGCCAAGCACCCAACACTATGGGCCTTATCCATAGTAGTTTTTTTTTGTCTGGACTAAGGTAAGATCATCCCCCGACCAATATGTTTCGTATTCAGAGAGCATTTTTATTGCTAGTCCGAGGATCATCTTGCTTTAGTACGGCCTGAATTTTAGTACGAACTGAGGGTAGGATTAACGAGGCATTAAGGTAAAAAAGAAACACAGCGAACATAAAATACGACAGTTTCATAAATATTACATGCCACTGAAAGCTAGATAAAGTTAAGGAAACCTAAGAATTACGTTTAAAGACGATTCTGTCAATCTATGCAAAAATATGCCGACCTAATGAATGAAATTTTCCGTGAATAATAATTCAAAGTAAATATACCTTATGAGCTTAATAAAACACGAGTTTTTAGTTACAGCAGTGCCTTTCTATTTTTGTGTCAATCAAATGCCTTCTCTGAAAACATATTGTTTTCTTAAGAGACGTGATATTAATATACTCAAAGAGAATTTTAATACAAAACCATTTTTACGAATATATACAGTAAAGTATTTATTCAATAGAATGTAGTGGTAGCTCAACGGTATAGACCGTTCACGGTAAAGTGAGCACTTTTGAAGCCCTAGTTACTTTTTTCTTTCAACCAATTTATAGGCTCCCACCACTAGTTAATGTAAACTCTGCCATATGAGTAAGAAAAAACAGTTAATACGTTTACCATAACCAAAACCAGAAGTCCGAGGCCACAATGAAATGTATTTATTGGTTATTAAGTCTGATGAAACAGCTTCAAAATGTGCTCACTTTACCGTGAATGGCCTATACCATCGTATGCAGAAAAATACTAGGTCGAATCTTGTTTGGGTTATAGAGTTTTAACTATTTTTAAATGTATTTTTGTTGTATTTAACATTACAATACTCATTTAATATCATTATAAAGACAATATTGGCGTAATAAAATGAAGCCAGCCCATATTACAATATGTTATAGAGTCCTGAAAACAAGGTTAAAACTAATAGTGACTTTAATGTAGTAAAAAATAACGAAATTGCTATTCTCGTTTAACAAAATATTGTGGACGAAACGGAAGTAAACAGAGATTGTAAAGTAAACTGTAATCCGTATAGAGATGGGCGAATGGTCCACGAACCGACTCGCACAGCAGAATTCGAAGAGCCGGTTCGCGGAAAAAGTACCGCGGTTCGCTGACACAAAGAGCTCCATTACTCTCCACTCCTTCTCAAGCTAGGTTCACGTTGACTAGAGGTTCGCGGTTCTCCTTCTCTCACTTCTTTTCTCTCTCCCGGCTCAGCTTCCATTCTGTTTTTTTTTTTTTTTTCCCCCCACGGTTATCTCACTTATTTCTCCACTTTCACCCTCTCTCTCGTCAATGCCCTGAACTAACATGTACAATAACTATAGTCCATTCCCCACTTGAAGCAACTTTCTCGGAGCCCTGCTGAATATCTACTTGCAGACCCGTTTTGTACCCTTCCACCAAATGTAAACAAACATTGCCATGTGACTGCCATGTAGCATCTGTCAAAATCAATGTTTACATGCCATTGTGTGTGTACATGTTTTCGTTTACTTTAGCTACACATAAACATTGAAATGTGATTTTTACTTTTATACGTGTCAAATGTGTTGTTTACTGTTTACAGCTTTTCAAAGACTACTGTCATGTCTGTTTCAAAAACCATTTGGTACGAATATTCACAGTTTGGGCCTATAACATTATTTAGGTCAGCTTTATGAAGTTTTAAAAATGCCTGAATTGACGATAGTTCTTACGGTTATGTTACATTAACATATTAGTTTTCCACGACATAGCACATTACACGTGATTCACGTTAATATTTTGCCGCGACGGTGTCTAACACTGTTACAACTGCAGGGTAATGAACTGTTGGTATTTAACTTAAGCGGTGAACATGCACACAGATAGACCTGCCGTAACTTTTATTCCACTCTTATTTATATGTATTGCGACTTACTGTGTATTAGGTTTATAGAAATTTATTGGAGCTGGGCTTGGTTATTTTGTTGGGATTGGTGGTAAATCACGTTACATGTGTGTTTCAAACACCCAGGGCAAAGGTACAACTTGTAATAAACAGGCGTGTATGTAAATAAATAACTTCATCGTAAAGGCAGTTCACATTTAAAATGTATAAATAGTTCACATCAAATAGTTGAAATCATGCACACATTCAGATCCAGCGTAGTTATCACCACACAATTTCACATGCAGCGGTTGACGAAACACACTGTAACAGTATATTTATTACTGCAGTGAAAAAAACAGATTTATCACAACATCGTAACTTGCTTAGATAATTTAAAAAAAAAAAACAATGTCTACAAACGTGATGTAATTTGAATTGTTTTTCGTAGCAAGTATAATTTATGCTTAGCTTGGTAAAAAGAAAAACACGTCATGTCATGGCTCGCCATGTCTGCCAACTTCTTGGTTTTTGCCCCGCATTCATATCTAAATATATTAAAATAAGTATTCAAACATTAAAATCTCTTTTTAGTTGTAAATTACAAATTCAAAAATCTTTATTTTGCTGTAATAAGTATGAAATATGCTACAATTGAAAACATGTATAACTATCTTATTACTAGCAAAGTGAAACTTCCTGATTACTAGCAAAGTGAAACTTCCTGAGTGTGAAAAAAAAACAAAGATAGATAGATAGAGAGCGAGAGCGAGAACGAGAACGACAAGCCTCGCGCCTCGCTCAGCAGACAGTTGCTTACTCACTCGATAAAGCAACACCATGCCATTGCGGCCTACTCACGATATTTTTCGCTGTTATTTTAAACTGTGAAAATATGATATGTTGCCATCGGGACTACCTAAATATATAAATATTTTAATAGGCACCATTTAATTTACAAATGGTATACTAAAAAACTAGGTTAAAATATATTTAATGTTAACTATTTCCTACTTGCCGTTGCCAACACGTCGCTGCTCTCACTGTTAATTCATATTTAAAGAAAATAAATATTACAAGTTATAGAAGATTTAAGGTGAAGTTTCATTTATTCAATAATACAGTACTCTAAAGTTAACCACAGTGTTGTATATTTGTGGAATGCATCTTACTGAAAAAAACAGGTTGACGTGTTATGCCTAGAGTATTTTTTCAAAGGTTGATTTTCATAAGTCGCTTCCAATCGGAACGGACTATACTCATCTTTCCTGCGAAAAGGCTCTGTATTAAATTAGTTTTGCCTGTAACTATTTTTCACTTCATTCACTAATGTGGGTTCAGATATTTGTGCATATTCATTTGTATGTACCCATTTATTCATTCTTGTGCAATTTTTAACACATGAATTTATTACATAAGTGTATATTGTTTCCAATCTCACAGTATATTTTGTGATATTTAATTTTAGTGGTCGTGTTTGTTCCATTGTGGAGATTTTATTTCTTCGTTACGAGACACATTATCGTGTTTTCAAATTACAACATGTAAGATCATTAATATAAAAATAATATTTTATTATAAATTTACTCCAATACTTAAGATACAAATTGTTTATAAATCCCGAAAATGTCACAAAAATATTGTTTTGCAAGATTATAATTGTATCGCAAGGTAATGTATAAGGCGTATTTATTAATGCTGATATGGACAAAATGCACTAGTTTAAAAGTATATTTTGATAGCCAATTACTGTTTTTAGCCTATAAAATCAAGAATCTTACAGAACCGATGAACTATTCAAGAGAGCCGATTCTGTACACTGAGTGAATCGGCTCTGAACGCTCCTCTAAATGAACCATCTTGCCCATGACTGAATCCCTATGAAGAATGTAATTTTTCTTATGTTATGGGCTGAAAATACTCTGCAATCGGCATACTAACAAGAGCATCTCTTCTGAAAGGAAATAGTTAACCCCAATTTTTTTTTCAATTACCCTTGAACCATATCGCCGACCCTCATGCCACCAGAATGACGTGTGTCGTGAGACCGGGAGCCGCGGCTCCCATAACTCACTGGGTGTTTGTAAAAACAATTGCCACCCGACACTTGGACTAATCATAGGGTCCATGGGCGGGTGCCAGGTCAGTGTAAGTCTAGGATACCGGGCCCACATTTAGGCTGTTTTTGTTTTAGTGCTTATTATTATGTGATTTCACATGTTAATGTCGGTGGGAGAATGAGGCTTCCCTCCAGCCTCCCGGTTGGAGTGAGTGTAAGTGTCGTGATGTCTGTCTAACGTGTTATGTTGTATACAAGTGTGCTATTTAATCTCGTGTGTAGTGTGTTGGTGAGTCCCTAATCGCCCAGGAGCAACCCTTGGGGTAGGTTTTATCGTTTCAGAGTGTTGTGACATGGGAAAGAAATCCAGTGTTAGTAACAAACAATAGGAGGGGCCCTTGGGACCAAAGTTTGCCAGGCCCTAGTCAAAGCAGAGAGCCCCCCCCCCCCCCCCCCCCCACGGGTCACTCTTCAAAGAGGATCGTCTTCTTCCCGGCCTGAAACAGACTATCAGGTCGGCGGGTCATTTCAAGTAAACAATAGTGTTTGTAACATATAAAACACTATATGTTTTAATTATTTTTTTAAAAAATTGTTTGTGTATTTTTTTTTTAATTTCTATTTTTTTTATATTTAATTTTCTATAACTATTTGAAATTCAATTTATTTTAATATATTGTGATATTAGTAAAAGCTTAAGCTAGATTAAATTGTTTAAGCTAGACTAAATTAGCAATGTCGTATTGTGTTAGCCCCCCTACCTCAACTGACATGTGTGTCACTTGACCTGGAAGACGAGTGGTGGTTGGGGCTATTTCCCGAGTTCCTACATAACCAGCCTGGGCAGAGCGCCCTAAATGTTAGATACTGTGTGTTTAAAAAATGGTAGTGTCAGTTTGGGGTGATTGTATATTTAATCTCAACTATTGTTTGTTTATTGTGGTAAGGTGACGAGTGCTGTGAGAAACATCATCTGTTTCTCGTATAGTGTTGTTAAGGCTATTGCCTGTGCAATGATGGGCCTAAAATTGTCCAAATGTGTTGCGAATTGTGTTTCTCGCAGAAAAGCGGCCAGTTCGTGCAATCCTGAGAACATGGTCGCATTTTCTGTTGTGTTGGTGTCCCTTCTCTCGTGTTTTTGTGGCTTGTCCTTTGTTTGTTGTGTAAGTGGTTGTTCCCTGTGTGTGTTTTACTGTTCAGTCTGTATTTTCCCTACTTGAAGTGGAGGAAATTCACCCTTTGACTGAATATTTGGTCGCGTATCCTGCCTATTATTTTGTGTTTATTGGACTTAGCCTCCAACCTCTGTTTACGGTTATTAATGCACTTATGGACTACTTCTCTCAGTTTCCATACAGTCGAGCGTCCCGTTTTCTTACAAAGTGGACATATCCACTTTGACTTGTCTTGGCCTTTTAAGGGGCATACTATCATTGTGTGTCAACCCGAACAAATAGCTCATTTACTCTCAAGCGTGCAGTAGTTCTGTGTGTGTCCTAGTGCAGAACATTTCTTACACAGTGGAACATTATCAGTGTGGTGTTTATACAGTTCTATACGAACTGTCATATAACCTAGTTTGCGAATTTTTAGAATGTCTATCTTGTCGTGTACCTGTACTATAGCCCCGAAAACTGCCAGTGCGTCAGCTGGTGTTCTAAACTGCCAAACTGTCTATGGTACATATCCATACTCTTTAATTTCGTCAAATATTTCTTTTTTAATTACTACGTTTACTGGCCTTTCACGTATTGTGTAGTGTCTAATTGTTTTTCTCTAAAGAAAATCAATGAGTCTGGTGTTTATCCTCATCTACTACAACTCTCAACTGTTGTTTCTTTGTAGGGGTTATTTTTGCGAAAAAAGTTTCGCCGAATTTGGTATTTAAATATTTAAGCTTCGTGTTGTCTGAAATATAGATTGGTGGAGCAAATGGTGTTTTACATGTATGTTGTGAAATTACTGTGCTTGTGGTACTCTTACTATCGACTAATGGGCCTACTTCTCCCAAAGGAGAAAGCAAATTAGCTGTTGGAACTGATTTACTAATCTGTGTGCTGTGTTGGGCTGTGTTCGAGTTATCACAGGAATGGGTAGGCAATTCAGCTGTTACCTTTCGGCCTTGCTCCCCTCCGATAACATGTCCGCCGACTCCCTTTGATATCCTCCCAGCATCGAGGTTCGGTGCAAAGTGCCTTTAGCCATATTTATCGAGACCTCCAATATAACCTTTTGCTTCCAAAATTACTTTGTAGGATGTATGTGTATTCACAAATTTCTATTTTTATTTTCCTTTCAGCACACAACATAAAAAATTACATTTTGCTTTTTCTTGCGCAGTTTAAGGCTCATTGTAAATTACTGTTCAATTTGAAAAGAAAAAAACATTTATATTTTTAATACATCATATTGAGGTTAGCACCATCTAGGTACTATTTTGTCATGAGTGGAAATAAATGTTTTATTTGAGACGAATAAACTGTAAACCGCATGCGCAGTAAACTTGGTAACAATGTACTTCGATGATCCTTCTACTAAAGTTAATCTCGCTTTAATCGGGGTTTATGAATATATAGATAGTCCACCCTTAGTCCGAACTAACCCCCAGACCAACTCCGAGAAAGATCATCCTTGGACGAAGCTCTGACTTTGTATAAGGCCCCCTATGGATCCCACCTACCTGATTAAATTTTTATTTCTTCTGAACTTTCTTCGCTACTCCTACTTAGACCTTCCAGATAGCGGGCCTACTCATTTCTCCACCATCTTTTCACGGTGAGTCTTCAACACGATGGGGATTTGGGGGGGGGGGGGGATTGATGGGTGCCGCTTATACTACAATTAACTACTATTACGACTCGTCGCTCTCCGTGTGAAGTATACCCTTACTTCAACCCTCGCGAGAGTTGTTACTGTAAACCAATACATGGTTGTTGTACGCCACTTAAATCTACTGGGCGGCCGAACACATGGCTACAAGGTTGTGCAACCTGCGAGCACACTACGTCCCCTCGCACTGAGTGCCAACAAGCTGCCAGTCACTTCTGGCGCAGCCGAGCGCCACCGAAGATCCACGAAGTATAATGCTAGTGAGAGGGTTCTCTCCTCCCACGTCATCCTCACGGCAGAAGGACGCCATGTGCCTTCGCCGCACCCTGCCGCGGCAGTCTAGACTTCTGACTATATAAGTCCATGCACGGCAGGGCTCCAGCAGTCATTAGTATTCTTCTCTAGAGAAAACCCCGAGCACTCCTTAGTACTGGGGCTTACAGCGAACCTCGAGTCTTCAGTAGCCATCGCGGCTACTCCCTGCGACAACAGCCTTCGACACCCATCGAACACAAATATACCTTGCTACTTTAAGTTATTTTTTATTTTCCAGACACCCACAATTATACATCTTTAGTTCAGTAGTTATATATTCAGTTTTCTAGTTCACTTTCCCTTTATCTAGGACCAGTTCGCCTACACCTGGCTAACATAGTTTACCTTCAGTACTCCGTCTGCTTGGTAGGAGATATCACTGGTCACTGTGTTTATTGAGTCCACAATAAATACAGCTTTGTTCTCTATCCTAACACTTTTATTTCTAGAGTAACATCTACTTCGCCCACTCGGAATAATTCGCACTGTGCACTACCGACAGAAACCAGAACAATTTAAATCCGAATTAGCTTGACTGAGGCCCCCCTTCTGGGGACCACCAGTCTGGTAACATACCCATTAGACAGCTGTCTGTTGCTTCCTATTACCCCACCCAGGTGCTGGAGGGAAGGAACCATAACCACTAGGAATACTTTCCACCAAGGAGAGGAAGCAATCCTGGGTTATATGACCTACCAGAGCATCTAGCTGCTGGAGGTGGTATTGGCTGGATATCATATCCAGTAAAAGCATTGGTGGCCCACAAGGCTCAACGTCTCTGATCTGCTCGTTTGAGTGGGGGACCACCGGTGTCACCGAGCTCGGTTACCAATCGGCTACTGGACAACATTATTATAGGGAATAGTTTCTCGTATGGAGTGCAGAATGTGCTTTGTTCAGTGGCGATCAAAACTCTATGGCTTACAAGATAAGGCACGGTCAATGGCGTAGGGAACAAAAGAGCGCTCATCTCGCTGCCAAGCAGCGGAATACCTTAGCCCCTCCTATGCAGGAACGACAGGTGGAACGGGACCGCACCACCTCACTGAGGTTATGTGCAGTCTCTACCATCCCCGTGGTACGATATATATCCCCCCCCCCGTAAGACCGAATCAGTCCCGATTACCATCTCATGCTGAGAAGTCTAGTATACATGACTGAAGCTAGGTACAGTCTAGCCAATCCTAGATTCTGGAGCCAAGAGTCAGAGGCCTGGAACTTAGAGTATGGTGTGAGACAACTCAGTACAACCTAATCTAAACCCAAGGACTGTAGCACCAGCTTCGCTCAGCCACAAAACCCATGTTACCAACCGACTGAAGACCTTCAGAGTAAGTCAGGTTAACTAACACCTCCCGTCAGCTACCGATAACCATGCACTTGGTCTAATGCAATAGACCTCAATGATCATGCCATACAATCAGTAACCAGACATGCGTCAAAACAAAGCACTGCACTAAAATATCAAGTTGAATTTAATATACCTTGTACTTGGTCTCATTATGGCATTTTCATGGAATCTTTGTGGTTCTAGTTCGACTATTTGTTAGGGTACAAGGTATGCAAAAAGATAATAAATGCAGATTCGATTACGTAAACAAATGAGAAAAAAACACTAATATGACACACAAAACCTGCAAGACATGGTAATAATCTTCGTGGGTATTATCTTCACAAATAACAAATACACTAGAAAACTCATAGGCAGATTTAGTAGTGTACCTATGCATCAAATTATTTATAATATTACAAAGATTTAATCTTGCTATTTCGTCTTGCGGGAAGTCCATTTTATACGTAGCACTAATTCTAATATGTACAAGGTGAAGTGTCTGTCTTCGCGTATACATAGGCACTGTGGGGAGTGTCTTTAAGCGATACTTCATTTTCGTGTGGGCTGTCGGCCACTATCTTATGGAATGTTTTCGCTGGTGAGGGTAACGTCTCTTATCCTGTTCTCTGATTGGTACTACAACTTAATAACAGTTGTTTAAACTAGTTTTATTATTCTTTACGTCACTGATGCAAGTGTCTGAATAATTGCTATTACATTTACCTCACCAGTTCCTCTCCTCCTACAGCTTAGTTACAGCTGGGTAGACTAACTATTGTCATTTCACTGGGTTAAACAGGCATAATAAGAGTATGTATTCCTAATTCTCACTGTCTTTAATTAGGCGGCTAGTTTAACTTTGACTGGTTTCAGGTATATAACGAGTCCTGTTTCACTTTGTTGGTAGTGGTTTACAACTACCTGATTTAGTCCTCATATTACTGATCACATACACTTATGGTTCGATGGATTTGACCTTCGCCGGTCTTCCCTTCGGCCTGAGTGCGACATGGGTTGGATACATGAACTTTGACGCGGGTCTCCACGGTAACTCCTTGTACTGGCCAGGCATTGACTCAGCTTTGGTGGCATCAGGCATTCCTGTTCAGCATGTGATGCTGAGGCATCTGCTTCTGTGGCAACCATTGGGGGTAAAGGAACAAGGGACGATGAGGCAGTGCGAGGAGACCGGCACTGCAGGGTCCTCGACCCCGACTGCGAGGGTTCCTGCCCTTAGGGCAGGCAGTTTCTGTGGTGGGGCAGTGCAAAGGAGTGACAGAGTACTGCCCTCAACCTCGACTCCGGATGATTCTCCACGAACAACAGGGAGTTTGGATGCATCGGTGGTCTCGAAGTCCGTGTCCTTTGTTGAGGCAGTGCAAGGGAGTGGTGGAGTAGTGCCCTCGACCTCGACTGCGGGTTGTCCTCCACAGTGAGCAGGACATTCGGAGGTATCGACGGTCTCGATGCCCAGGTCGGTGGCCAGAAGGTGGGATGGCACATCGTCCTCAGTGGCTCTTGTGTTAAATGGGACGGTATCCTCTCGGAGAAGAGGAAGTTGTAGGTCGTCGGAGTCAGCCTGGCTGGGCCGCTTAGGTTCATTGGTTGCCGATCGAGCAAGGGGCAGAACAGGCCTCTCATCCTCGACAGCATCGATGGGTAGAGCTTCTTGTGTGGAAGGAGATTTGGGTGGAGCATTGTCGTCGGCACTGCTCGACACCCCCTGCAATCTTGATGGTTCGCCATCAAGAACAGGAATCGGCTTCGTAGAAGCAGGAATGACCTTGATCCCAGTTCGGCAGTTGGAATTGGGTCCTCTGCATCTGCGCTGTCTGACGGCCCAATGGGAGGTAGTAGTAGTTCCTCAGAGCCAGAAATAGACTTCGTAGAAGCTGGAACTGCCTTAACCTCAGGTTCGGGAGTTGTACTAGGTGGAGGGGTAGGCACTCAGATTGCTTCTACCGCCTTCACCGGTGGCAGTTCGGATCTTTTGGATATCTGACGACCTGTGGGGTGTCTGGCTGTATTCCAAGTCTCGGGGGTCTTCGCCAAGACTATTCGATGCAGCTAGAAATGGCCTGGTCATGTCTGGCTGCTACTTTCTGGGTGTGGTTGAGAGGCATCGAGGGCAGGGATCGGGTGGTGTCTACTCCTTGGTGTTGGGGTAAGTCTACTCTCCAGGGTAGAGAGTAGCTTGGCTCCCTGTCGGTTTTTGGGGTTTGTGCCTCAGGCCTCTTCGCTGGCCTTGGCTCGATTTGGGGAGGTGCCATGTTGGAGTAGGTTCGTCCTTGTCTTCGGAATGCCACAGAGGTGTGTCTGTGGTGGCGCTGTCCTCTGGTCTGGGCATGTCGCCCGGAAATGGTCGTATCTGACCTTGGGTGGCCTTTTGGACCCTTCCCTGCAAATCTTCCACCTAGTGGACATTATCCCTCTTGCCTACCATGCAGTATGGACCATCCTATTTATCAGCGAGGCCAGCACTGAACTGGTTACTGGCCTTGCTGAGGGGCTGACTTTTGAGCAGGAGTGTTTAGCCAAGATTGAATTCTCGTACCCTAGTTTTTGGTTGGATGTAGGTATCCTGGGCCTTTTGGGCAGTAGTGGTGCGAGCAAGCATAGCTAATTGGATGTCCTCTGGCTGTGGCATATCCGTCAGTTCGCTGTCCCATTGCCAGTCGCCGGGTTGGTGCAGGGGTTGACCAAGAAGGAACTGACTCGGGCTGGTGTTTACCGCTTCGTTGGTACAGGAACAAAGGGCAAACAAGATGGTGGTAATAAATACATTTATCCCAATGTCAGTGGTCATCACTCACACTGAGTCGGAGGCACTTATTAATCTCCTGGTTCCTCCACTCAGTGGGTTTGGCCTGGAGGTGGTATGGTAGTTCACGTTTCTACCCCCCCCCCATCTGTAGCATGCTGACAGCCATTGGTGACTGGTAAACTGAGTACCATTGTTAGTCAGTATGGCTTTAGGGTATCCCCAATGTGAAAATACATCAGCTTCCATCTTCTAGATGATAGAGGTGTCTCCTGGTTGGATAGCGGAAATGCTTCCACCCACTTGGAGAACTGGTCTGTGACTACCAGAAAGTACCGGTTCCCCTTCAAACTCAGAGGATAAGGTCCTATCAGATCAGCAGCTACGTGAGTCCACACCTTCTTGGGTCATCTTGGTCATGCTGTAGGTGGAGGAACGTGGTATGGCTTGCCGTGGCAGCAGGTGACACAGTTGCTCAAGTACTGCAGGATGATGTGGCTTATTCCATCCCAACTATAGCAGGTTCTGATGTCCAACAGGGTCTCTCGAGTATGCGGGTGTACTGCTTGAGGATGGTCGTGTTGGTGATGGCAGATATCGATGCGGAGCTGCTGCTGGACCCATATTTTCCATCTGGTGGTGGGTTGTCTGCTATACGTCCACACGACATCATCCCTTAATTAGAACCTTTAAGGCTGTTCCCATAGGAGGTGGCGAATTTCAGGATCCTCCTGTTTTCTTACCATGATCTGCTGGCGAGTTATCTGTAGCTGGAGTAGGCCAATTTGTTCCTCTGGGCTTCATTCTAGCAGATGGGTAGGGGACATTTTTCTCCCCTTCTTCTTCAGCTTTTTCGTCCCCCTCCAGCATTGGGAAATGGGACAGGGCATCTTGCAGGTCATTACTCTTGCCCGGGCAGTGTTGCACATCAAAATCGAACTCCAGGAGGAACATGTCCCACCGCTCGAGCTTGGCCTTGGCGTTACGCACCTCTTGCAGCCATTGGAGGGCCTTAGAGTCGGTACATAAGATGAAGTGGTGCCCTTCTAAATAATAATGGTATTTCCTTACCATCTAAGGGACTGCAAGATGCTCCTGTTCGTTTATGTGATAGTGCTACTCGGTTTCGTTTAAACAGGTCGAAGCACTCCCTATCTCATGTGGGTGGCCGCCTTAATTTGTGTTGGTAAAGGATGGCCCTGAGGCCGTTTCCACAAGCATCAGTCTGTAGAATTAACGGCTGGTTTCCTTCAGGACGATGAAGTTGGTGGAAATTTTCCAAACTATCCTTGAGATCTTGAAAAGACTGTTTCTATTCCGGTGTCCACCTCCAATGGGCTTTATTCTTAAGGAGTTGATGAAATGGTGTCATATGGTAAGCAATGTTAGGCACAAAGTTCCGTAACCAGTTGCATAGACCCATGCACCGTCATAATTGTTTCTTGTTAGTAAATTCTTCGGCCTCTTCAATTGCTCGTATAGAGCTGTGTTGTGGGAAATACCCTTCAGGGGAACCACATGGCCTAGATAGTCAATAGATGACTTTCCAAAATGGCTTTTCGATAACTTGCACGCCATGCCATGGAGATCGAGTCGTTCTAGAACTCTCTTGGTGTAACCAAGGTGCTCCTTCCAGGCCTTGGAATATATTATATCACATCGCCAAGATAAGCGAAGTAAAACTCTTCGATGTATCCGATCAATACCTCTGCAGACATAAGGTGCTGCATTGTGGCAGAGGTGTTTTTTTAACACGAAGGGCATTACCCTGAGTTGTAAGGTCCTGCCTTCTGGGGTTATAAATGCAGTATACTTCCTGCTGTCTGAATGGACATCAATTTGCCTGTTTCTGGATTCCATATCCAGGTTGCTGAAAATTCTCGCCTCCCCAATATCTCACAGGGTATGGGTTATATCGATGGCTGGGGGAACAATAGGTTACGTCACATCGTTCAGGGCTTTGTAGTTTACACAAAACCTGAGTTTGCCACCTTTTTTTTTGTACTAATACAACATGGACGTTGTAAGGGGAGTTGGATGGCTCTACAATGTCTTGGTCCTTCATATCTTTAACCTGCTCCATTATCAGGTAGTGTCTCCACGCTGATACTTGGAAAGGGCGATTGTAAACGGCAGCCTCCGTGTTCGTCCAGATCTCGTGTTGAATCGAGCTAGTCTAACGTAGCAATCCTCCATGCCCGAAAGTGCTGTCATGTTCATATAGCACTTGTTTCAGTTTGCTGAATTCCGGTTCGCCTAATTCATGGTTTATCCGGGCTGGATCTATGGGGTTGGGTATCATGGTTTCGGGACTGTGGTCCCAATTCACCGTTACCTGGTTCTTAGCTACCAGATAAACTCTTGCTGTCCATGGAAAATGACACATTGTTGTCGGAGCCATGGACAGCCAAGTATTACTGCTTCTGTCAGTACGGGTGAAACCACAATTTCGGTCGGGTTAGTGTGTCTGTAAGTTAACCATTAGGGTGATTCGGCTGTCAACTTGCAGGGTGGCATCTGGTTGTGCCAATATGTACAATATTTGGTGTGGTCGCAATGTGGCTAGCTGTCCCGGAGTTAATAAATTACTACAGATAATGTTCCTGGTTTTGGCCGAATCTAATAGTGCGAGAAACATGCTCCTATTGATTTCTACTTCAATGTGACATATGCCAATATACTGTGCTGTGTGGTGCGGGTGAGCACTCTACGGACGACTTCGCCTGATCTCCAAGCCACCCGCAATAAGGGGGAAAATATATTAGCAGTAAAGTAAATTAAATGTACCGAGCAAGGGAAATCCACAAGCCTGGATAGCCGAATACGTCATTGAAAATTACATGCGTAATTACAATATGCATTGCCCTCCAAATTTATGCATTCAAAAGGCACCCCTGCGAAATAAATAAATATTTGTGAAACTCTACTACTCATTGCTTAGCACTGGAAGAAGTTACTGCAACCCCCAGAGATGACAGCACCCCCCATGGCCTTGTGACGTCACGACTGGCCCGCCTCAGGAACAGGGGTTTTAATTTGTCGTCACCTCCAAGGGGGGCGATATGAAATGAACGGCACTCCTGCACCCCCAATAATGCACTCCCGTGTTGCAAGGCTAAGCTACACCCCCCGCACTCCGAATAAATGCTGATATGAGAAAATTTAATATAAATAGAAGTACAGCATCCAGCACCGGTAGATATGCCGGGCTCACCAGCCAAAGAGGTGTGAGCCTTCCTCAGTCTCCAAAGACTTCCTTGTCAGTTTGCAAAGACTTCCCTTACCTCAGTCTGCTGAAGACTTGGCGTGTGCCATGCTTCCCTAACCTTATCCAGTTCACCTCGTCTGCGCATACACCACCCACATGCATCGAGAAGCAAATGCAGTGCAAGAGATACATCAAGTATAAAGTTCCTTAGTGCCTCGAACGCATCAGTGGTCTGCGTAAATGGGTTTGTAAAAAGTAAAGTTTAGTATTTTTATTGTAGTGATTTCTATCGTCTACCACATGTACTGTAGTGTCAGTATTTTCCAGGGTTTATTAAATAATATGTTTGTTTACATCCAAGTGCAAAACACAGTGTGAACCTAACCTGTGAATTGATGTTATGAACATATGTTGTCACATCAGCATGCATTGTTCTACACATCGTGATATAATTTCTGCGGTATTGTCATGTTTTGAAGGGTTATATTAATTTTGTCTTTTATATTAAATCAGTGTATGACCTGTTCCTAATCACAGTGTACAGTGTACGATGCACACACAATGTCAAGTGACCTACACATGTACGGAAGTAAGTGGAAATACCACCGCTATATGATAATCTGTGTTCAGTGTACTTTGACGGAGTTGACTGTTCTGGTCCAGGAGGGATGTTGAGGTTAAGTGGAAAGGCTACATTTGGCTGCACCTCATGTACCAGCCGTCTGCTGCTGTTGATGATGGTGAAGTTCCTCTAAAATCCTGTTATGCCTAGGATAGTATGGTATGTCGGCCCCCATATATGCCAGTAAATACAGCAAGGGTTGTTCCGGCCACCCTATGCCGTAAAGATGCACTTTCTCCATTACTTCCATTTTGTCGTTACGTGGTCCGAAGGACCAACAAACAAATACGTACACAGTAACTTTTACTTACTTATCAATTGATTTAATTCACCCTCATATGATGCACAAATGCATTCCAGTATCCACTGAAGCTCAGAGAGCTCTAACACTGCTAAAAATGGTGCAAAGCCAAATTGAAAATAATCGCAAGTTATGGTTCGACCATGTACAAACAAGTCAAACAGTGGGGAGGTGCCCGCTCCGGGGTTATGAAAATACTAAAAGGTTCCAGTAATCTAAAAATTAAACTATTGCCACTACATGATTGACGAAAGTGTTGAAGTCCCTGGAAAGGGCCCGACGCACGACCTACCCCACGGGTTACAATGGCACTACTGACCATCATGGCTGTGGGAGCATGGTGCATGAGCACCAGCTTCTCACTAGACATGCCAAAGTGCCATTATTCAAATTAATTTTCTTATGTGAAGTGTGGATTGAAGTGGAATGTTGATTGTGAGATGTAGGCATGAGTATACCTGGTAGGTGCCAGACACTGTCAGACGACATCAAAGTTGATGCTGCTCCTCTTAACCTCGGGGTTGTGGTCTGTTCGCCCAGGACCAATCTCCTCGCTGTTGGAGTTGATGATTTGATGTCCGCCCTTTTGATTATTGCTCTAGATGAGTGTTGTTTACTAAATGATAACCCGACGGTCGGCTATAAACCATTGTTTATCTTGGCAGGAAATCTTCTACTTATTACACATATGTGCATAGGCTGTCAGGGCCTCCCACATGCCCATACAATGCGAAACAAACTCAGAACACGTTCTAATTAAATTTCCCATGTACTTTGAATGAGCGGGTATTGTAAGGGCCCGTCCCCCTGACACGCATAAAGTGATGTAAATAAATAATGTAGCGGAAGTTCACACACACACATTTATTACGGTGAAATTACATTTCTTCGATGAGGGCACCTGACATGAAACACTCCTGGCTATTCTGACCGGCCATGAGGTTACACTGCGAAAATGCCAATGCTATTCAACCGGGGAGTGGAGGTGGCTTACTGGGCGGCTAGATGTAAAAGAAGGTTCCTGATTATTTATAGTCTAGTGCCATTTATGTTCAGATACAAGAAGTTGGTGGCTGTCTGGTGTGTGCGAGAAAACACAAACTGAAAACACCCCCACCACCACCGTTTAATGCTTCGCGCCGACCATCTTTCTCGCTCGAATCGGGGACATGCTGCGACTTACCATCGCGCTGAAATGGGACTACTTTATGACATGATTTGCATTATTGACCCTTGCGATGTATGAACAAATAAATGAACATACTAAAACAAAACAAATAATCCTGCTATATAAACACTGAGGAAATGAGATAGACAAAGCATTCTGTGGAAGATGAAAATAAATAATAACTCATTGCCTTGCAAATATAACAAATAAAACAATATACACAAAACAAACCATAAATATTTCATTAGGCACATGAGAATAAAGTCTTTTGTTATGCCTTAACTTTCCAGTTCAGAATAATTTGCCGTCTCCTTCCGCGGCATCTCTGGTTCCCATGGCAACTACCGGCTGCACTGCGCCGGCATACCCTGCTCTTATTCTGCACCTGGTCGCTCCGGCGACTGGGTGCACACTCGACCCGCCAGTAGAGTGTGCAGCCCCGCTGCGACCTGGTTATGGCCAAACAAACTTTCTAAGAGCTTGTATTACGACCTCTAGTTACACATCAGGTTAAAAGTTAACTACCAGCTCGTGCAAAATGTGTATTACGACCTCTAATTTTTGCTTACTAGAACTGTTATCAAGGGCTTAAACTATCTATCACTTCCAGTGCTAGACAAGCATTTATACCTTTAGCTAAGCTTCAAGATGGAATCTTAAACATCAGATTGTGGTGTGTTGCCAATTTACATGTTAGTTTTGGAGGTTATATAAAATATGAATTGAAGTGTTTTGATATTTTGAGTGTTATGTAGAAAAATTTTGTTAAATGCAAGTAAACCCGACGAATGTCGATGACAACACAAAAGATTAGTTTTGGAAATTGGATTATTTTTAGTTGTGGAAAGTGAAGTTTTTTATGGCAAAAATAGGAAATTAAATCTTATCACTAGGCTTAATGTAATTTTGAGGACTCGGATTCCTTGGAATTTGTGAAATAAAATTTTTCCCCCCTTCCATTCTCAAAATATTAAATATAGAAAAACATGCACGAACCTCAATCTTGAATGGTAAACAGTCTCTCGTGCATTGTGATAAATTGTATTCAAATTAAGGTAGCTGCGAGAGGATTGATATCACCAGCGACAGTAATAATTATGAACAAATATGTTGTTTGCCTGGGTTTGGTTCATAATTTCTATTTAATTCACTTTTGCTAAAGAAGCATTAACATATAACTTCTATATATTATGAAAAACTTATTTCGCACTCATTACTGACAACTGAACATAAGACTTAATACCACAAATATAGTGACTTTTATTGCCAACATACACAGTATCGAACCAAAACCTTGGATTAATTATCTAAAGGATAACTTAGCTATTTGAATGTTCATTATACAGGTTATCATCTAATAACTTACTTATGGAATAACTATTCCACACATTTATCTAAAGACCATAATACAGGCCATTTCTTTTCATTCATTAAAGCATTGTGAATATCGGGATTTTATTTCCCGGCAGGAATGGACAGCCGGTGAGAGGGCTGTGAGCCATTGACCAATCAGTCACATCATTGCCTCACTATTGAGCAGATGTACTGTTCGTGTCTTCCCAGACCTTCACATTTTAGCCTAACCATGTAGCATATCCATAGTCATTTTGTAATTTCAGGAACATTTTAAGTTATTTTTCATCTGGGGAGCATGCCTCTCGACAGCCCAGCTCATTTGTCTGCGACTTGGACGTAATGTGCATTTAATCCATTTGTTAGCGTTCGCGCCATTTTTACTGCATCAGAGCACTCCATGCTGTAGTGGAGTTTTTCATGTAAGGTTTCAAGTGAGGGATCGTAATGAATAAATTTGATCATTGCAGAATTACGCATTTATTTATTTATTTTGGCAGCTTCATGGCCATATTAACAGTGGAAGAGTAACGTAGCAAAGTCCTGGGGTGGGGATGACCTCAACAGTACCAGCAGTGTTAGAATACAGGACAACTGCAGCAGTGACATTGGAGCATCGGTGGCCACATTTAATGCAAACGGCCATGACCTCAACTGCATCATCGTGTTCTCGGGCGAGCAAGGACTGGTGCCCCCTTGCCAAACTGAACCTGCATCATCGAACTTCCTAACCTACAGTCATTACCTGATGCCCAGTTTAAGATCACGTCAAATGGCGGGTCCAAGGATGTGGCTAATCACGAACCTGCATCATCATGAACATAGCTTTCCTGCTCGTCAAACATGAGATAAGTGCTATCATTCTTGTGTATTCAGTGTCCTATACTTTATTTTTCAAGTGTGTAATGTCCTAATAACCACATGAGACCACGTGTGTTGTGCGTGTAGTGTTCAATTGAACTCTCGGGTTCCTGTTTTTTGCTACTGGCACCATTCCTACACTAGCACATCAAGAAATCTGGGAACTTTATGGCAAGGGAGAATTTGGTAAGAGGCAAAAACAGTTTTGGCGCCAAGGAATCGCCATTGCTCATCATGTGAGAAAAGTCCCAGTTTAGGACAGCTACCATCACCGTGATGCCAGCCAGCACCACCATTTTGGGACACTGCCTTCTGCTCCTCCACTCTCACCGTGTCGTGTCGGCAAGCTCTCCCCTCCTGGGTCATGCCGTGTGGGTGACAGCTGCAAGACGAGAGGCCACATGCCAGAACGTAAACAAACCAGGAACATGGAATCATGACAGCAACCACGGCACACTCGGAACCGAGGACAAGTGGACTGGTGAACTACGAACTGTGAACCATCGACGTTGTGCGTCAAGTGCTTACGGCGCACACCATACCCACATCCACCGCTAATTGACATACCAGGGGAAGATGAGTATGTCTGCCGAGAACCTGATGCTCTCCAATGCTTGCAACTGGAGTGGGAAAACGCGACTCTGGACATTAGTGGAGGTCTTTTAGCACGGATTATCTCAGTCAACCAGGAGGAAGTATGGACGCGCTGTATGCGATCAGTACAAATTTAAGGATTCATCAACCCAGTTTGCCTGCCTAAACTATGTACGTTCACGCCCATTGCAATCGACAGTCAACAATATCAGCCAATTATCCGCATCATTCTGAGGAAATGTGCAAAAGCCACGCAATGCGATGGATGCAGGCCAGCAAATTTAGTTTATGGGCAATGTTTTCACATGTACACCGAATGGTGCATGCTCAGACTCGAGCAACGAGGACAGAAACCCATTGATAAACATTCAGATGGGAACATCAGCAGGGATTCTGCATTTGCCGCCACCAATGGGTTTATTTGGAAATGTTTCAAGAAAATTGCAGCGGAAAATGTGGCGTACCACGAACGACGATGCCATGCCCACCTACCACTGCTATAGTTAATATGTCACCTGTTGAGGCGCCAATAACACACTCCACATTATTGCTGCAAGAACTTCCGGACTACTGGAGGGACATGGTAAATCAACCACTTAGAGAATCAAATCTGCCGCATTACACACCAACAAGATTCCAGTCGCTTCCAACCTATGCAGAACAAACAACGAGGATACCATTGCTTTTATACGTGACTGCGAAGATCGACTTTGTGGCTACAGAGTGGACCAGGAGGACTTGGCAAATTGTGTGGGCGAGATGTTTTTAGGCGACCCCTGAACTTGGTTGGGAGGGATAACCCACTACGGCATGATGTTGGAAGAGCTCTGCCACAGTTTTACAATCAGATTCGCACACACATTTACATCACTCCAGGCCAGAAGTCGCGTTGTCTTAGAGGAGCAAGGGGAGGAGTCCCTGTACAACTTCGACACACAGAAAATGAGCACATCATCCCGACTTGTCGCTCAGGTACATTCTAGAAGTGGTCGCCAGATCGGAACATGTCGAGTACCGTCCCGTATTTGTGCCTGCAATCAGTGGCACCAGTGCTTGGTGTGGAAGGGGGGGGAGGGGTTGGCAGCAGGGGCAGTTGCCACCCCACTCGTTTTGTAGGGGGATGGGGAGAAACATGTGTTTTGCCCCTCCACTTTTTGTGCACACAAGTTTAGAAAAATTAACTCCCGAACATTCCTTCGATTCTACGCCTTCATTACATTGTAAAACACCAAGCAGTCATGCAAGTTTTAATTTTAGCATGTTGGCCCTCACAACAATGTGTGCTGCCGATAGAATAGTTCAGTCGTCGAATGCGAGGAAGGGGGCGAGATGGCTGTTGACTCGATATAAGTCACGAGCAGTGCCGTGATTAATCCCCTCCCCTTTTCGCATGCCGTCACATTGGTGTCTGAGCATTATCTACATCACGTGTATCGCGTGCTTCGTAACTCCCCTCCTGTGTAGAAATACTATTCTTTCAGCATGTGTGAACAACAGCAATTCGTTTATTTGTGTCCGCCCTGTCTTCACTCCCCTTCTGTTTGTAGTCGATGTAGACGTACTGTGTAGTGTAAGTATACAATAAGTATTATATAGTGCAGAACGAGAGTGCGATCATCTTTATCTTCATCTTTTACTGTCCAGTTTCTAACATCCACCATTTGAATACTTATCTGTGGGCCACCATGAAGCAGAGACATCTAACACATGTGATGCTACTTCATGTCCACAAAGAGAGAACTCGTGTACTAAATCGTAATGATATAATGAGAGAATTTATTTCCCGCAAGGACGAAAGAAAGGCCTTATTTACGAAAGTAGTGGAGTAAATATTCAGTGCATTTATTGAACATTTGTCATATGACTTTAGGTTAATGCCATGTGATGTTTTAAGTAAACATGTCATTGTTCTATGTAATAATGCTTCAAACATTTATATATATATATATATATATATATATATATATATATATATATATATATATATATATATAAATTTAAAATTACAAAAATCTACTAACGAAATACTAAACAATGTACATTTAGGTATGCATGTTCAACATAACTTTACATATTACAAATATTGTTTTGTTCTTATTACCATAATTGTATGAAAATATATTATTTCATGAGTTATTACTTGGAAATTTTGTTAATTATTAAAATATTCCACACACTGTTCTTGAAAAAAAATCATAAGTCAAACATGTTGCTGTAAGTTTTTAGTGAGACAAACTTTAGACATTGTGCTTATAAATTATGTAAAATCTACTCCAGTCTTCAGTGTACTCCTGGCTATGAGGTGTTTCAGTTTTTAACAATCTGAGAGAGGAAATATTTTTTTTTTAAATCACTGTGTACATTAACTTACCATAAACTATTATAGATAATAATGTGCGACATGCAATTTGTGGAGAAAGATAGATTAAATAAATAAATATATATATATAGAGAGAGAGAGTCGTAAAGAAAAAAATATATTGGTTTCTTGGGTTTGCCCGGCGCACCTACCCGTGATACATACCACAGAGAGTGAATTTATACAGACAGTGATGCTACTCGACACAAATGTTCCAGCTTAACCGTGCCACGACCATGACAGTGCCTAGCCGCGCCATAAGCTGATGCCATTAAGTGGTGCAGAGGACCTCATTGGAATAACGACTGCCCGACATGGGCTGACTACGAGCATCTGCAGGACAACTCACAATAGACACCGATGGGAAACGGAAAAATGGGTTATAGCGGCCGGACGTTACTCACCCCACGACACCGAAATGTAACACCGATCCGACACTAGAACAAATAGTAATGGGTACCGAATTCCAGTACACTTAAACCACACAAAATGCCCAGTACTATTCGACATGGCGGCATCACATGATTTTGTATGTACACATCTGATAAATGTCAGCCAAGTGAAACCAGTCAAACAAGTCATTCAGCTCACCACACAACATCACACTGGGGAAGTTACCAGTGAAGTAAGAATTACAGTTCGCATCCAAGATATAGAGACCACCACAACTGCCTTTGTATCAGACGACATATGGGAAGACGTTTCCTAGGCCTCCTGTGACTAACAGAACAACAAACTGTAGTCGAACCAGCGGCGTAACGTATACATTTTGTAAGAAAAGAATGCGGTATGATGTGTAACATGGAATCCCGAACAGCTGGGAAATCGCTGGCAGTATTACTGGACAGCCTGGACCATGCTATGCCCAATGAGTACCACGAGACAGTGCAAAGGATTATGAATGAACAAAAGGATTTTTTCATGGTAGCAGACCTGTTGTGCCGTACAACTGTAGCCGAGCATCACATTGACCTAATTCCGCCATCACACTTGCCCCCCAAGAAGGACGGGACATAGAGGTTTTGTGTAGACTTCCGACGCCTAAACCTAGTCACAGGTAGCACACCACCACCCTACGTACACGTCAGAGATGCACTCAACTCCTTAGGAATGGCAAAAGTTCTCACCATAATATATTTTCGGAGCATTTACTAGCAGATTCCAGTATGGCCCACCGATCGCCACAAGGCAGCATTCACCACCCCCTACGGCCGCCGCTTCCAGTTATGCGCAATGCCGTTTGCACTGAAGTGTGCACCCTCGACTTTTCAGACCATGATGGTCAAGGTGTTAAATGGTCTCGCGGGAAAATATGCACTAGCTTATCTGGACGACGTAATAGTGTGGTCCGAGTCGTGGGAGGAACATGTACACCACCTATTGCTAGCACTCTAGCACCTCGCCATCAATGGGTTAACGTGTGCCAATGACATGTGCCACATTGGGATGCCGAACATTCAGTTCTTCGGGCACATTGTAGTTGAAAAAGGGGAGCAGGCATATACCATAACAGCTGAAGTTGATAGTCGAGTACCCGACACTGACAACTAGGATGCAAGTATGTTAGTTTTTCGGGCTTGTAAACTGGGTGCAAGAATATATTCCGGACTTTGCACTCATCACCGCCCCACTCACTAACCTGATGTCGCCAACCAATCGTTTAAAATGGCAGGTGGAACAACAAAGAAATTTTAACCAAATAAAAGAATCATTCAAACAATGCACATCCCTCACCAGATACAATCCCACTAGACATCTTTACATTATAAACTGCGGTCAGCAAGAAGGGGCTGGGAGTCGTGCTATTCCAGCTAACCGACGATGGAACACGCAGTATCTTGGACTTTGGCAGCGCTAAGTTCGGCCCAGTAGAACAGCGATATGATGTGAACGAAGGGGGTCTAGCCTTAGTGTTGAATTTCAAGAAATACAAGGCGCTCCAGAAATACCAATGCTTCACACTTCGCAAAGATAATCGCTGCTTCTGTGGCTGTACTCGATGAAGGGAACATGCAGCAAATTGACATGCTGGGCATTGTTACCCCAGTCGTACGACTTCAAAATACAACATGTGGCTGGAGAGGAGAATTAGTTAGCCGACCATCACTCTCGCATGCCAGGGAACGGCGTGGCATGGGATGAAGAGGAGTGGGAAAGTATCCTCCCCACAACAACATGCCATACCGGCTGCACCGCAGAACATCTAGTGTGCAAGCATCACAGCACTACCAGCAACACTCCCGTTCGAGGAGGTATTGGCTATGATAGTAGAAAAACCAACCGAGTGCCCTACAGCACCAAAGTGGAGAAAACTATATGAGCAACGAACAGTTGACCTATGGCATGTTGTTGACGGCCATATTGAGTCCTGTGCGGACATAGACAGTGATACATGGCATGTGTACGTACTGGCCACAGCCTGCAAAAGTGTTTTGAACTACACTCATATACACAACCTCATAGGACACCTGGGAACCGCCCAAACAAGAAGAAATGTACTCCGCTATTTTTATTGGCCGGGCATGACTGCACATGTACGAAAATTCGTGCGTGAATGTGTTATGTGTAATCGGTACAAGAGTAGGCGAACGGACTGCAACCAACAACAGCAGGCACGGTTACCAACTGAACCCTTTGAGACAGTGGTGCTACACTTAATGAGTCACTACCAGCGCACTGCGACCAGGAAGAGGTTTATTGTGGCCGTAATGGACCTTTTCTCTTGCTGGACTGAGGCATACCCAGTATCGAGCACACGGGCCAGAACAGTAGGAAGAGTGCTGGAAAACAAATTCTTCTCCCACTGAGGATTTCCCAGAACACTACTAACAGACAACGAGACTCAATTTACCAGGAAGGTGTGGAGAGATTTTTTGCACAAAGTGGGTGGTTCGACATCACACCATGGCAAATTATCAGCCACATGCCGAACCCCACCGAGCGCAGAAATCAAGAGCTAAAAACTCAGCTTCGACTGTGCGTTGGCGAACAACACAATTCCTGGACAGAACAGCTGCCCACCGCATTGTTTATTTACATTGAGGACAAGGACCAATGAAGCAACAGGGAAAACCGCCGCACAGCTACTCAAAGGCTATGACCTGCCCCTGCCGGGTGAATTCACGTGTGGATTAACAGAACAAAATACCAACAACAGAGAAGAGAGGAAAGAGAGTGTGATACAAGAAGCACTGGAACACAAACATGGCTACAGAGTCTACTGGTTACCATCCACTTAACGACTGCCACCAGCACTACGTGTGAGTCAACGTGTTTATGTACGTTTTCATTCACTATCTGTCAGACAAAATGTATTGTGTGCCGGATTTGCTGAAAAATGGAGCGGACCACATGTGATCACGTAAGTAATGGGAGATGCATGTTACAAGGTATGCATGAGTCCAGGGCATGTGGTAATATTTCATTGGGATGAACTCCATTCAACAAACACGTGCGCCAAGCTTGTACCTGATGTCAACATTGAGGAAGCCGAGCCGATGCAAAATGTAAACAATAACATTGTGGTGACTCGTCCAAGAAATAATGTCGAACCTGCCTCGCCTACTGCCAGGAAACACAACACTTCCACGCTTACAGGGGCACCGACATATGACAGCGCATCTGACGGCCATGTTTCATCACATATTCAGCCATCATCGCCTTATGATGACAATAGTTACAATCAGGATCAACTAATAACACTCTCGCCTGATAATGTCATGACGGATGTAAGACCTGTAGCTACTCCGGTACCATCTACAGCAGCAACACCATCGTTTACATTCATGGGATCATTGACCAACTGGCAAGGGAACTTGCAGACAAGTCGTGTAAGGGATGCCTACACCCCGAGCCGACGCCACCCACATCACACCGTGAGCTGCAGCAGCAGCAGTGACGAGTCGGGGTCGTACGATCATTCCTCCCCACCCCCTGCAACAAGAGGACTCGTTCCCTGCAGAATGCAACGTGCACAACATGAGTGCATTCTCCAGTGCACGTTGCAGCCGTCACCACACAACTGCCATCAACTAGGAAACGACATTTCAAGGCATCGCGTCAACAGCAGCCGACAAGGATTTACAACCTGTGGCCACTCCAGTTACTTCACCTGCTAACAAGATGTTGCAGATGTGAAGAGGGAGCTGCGACGAGTAAACAGCCTCAAAAAGGTAGGGGGCGTTTGATGTGTGCCACGATCCCCTAACCTTAATCCAGTTCACCTCGTCCGCTGCATACACCATCCACATGCACCGAGAAGCAACTACATGCAGCAGTTACGTCAAGCTTATAGTTCTTTAGTGGCTCGACCACATCAGTGTCATGCATAAATGCGTTTGTAAAAAGTAGAGTCAGTGTTTTGCAGAGTTTATTAAATATTATGTTTGTTTACATCCTAGTGCAAACCACAGTGTACAACTAACCTGTAAATTGAGGTTACGAACATATGTTGACGCACCAACATACACTATTCTACATGTCGTAATATTATTTCCAAGGGAATTGTCGTGTTTTGAAGTGTTATGTTCATTTTGTCTTGTATACTAAATCAGTGTACGACCTGTTTCTAATCACAGTGTACAGTGCACGATGTGCACAAGATGTCACTTGACATATACATGCACAGTAATGGAGTGGGTAAACCACCACCATATAATAATCAGTGTTCAGTGTACTTGTATTAATTTTAAGAGGGTTTGGTATTTATTGGAGTGAAATGTATTGCATGTGTCTCACACAAAAGACACTTCATGTCTTCATTGGATCCCACATATCACTATGCTATGTTGCACATTTTTTTAAATTTAAATTAATTTTATTTGATATGTAATTCACGCACAAACCTCTCATTTGTCAGTTGTGATATAAAAACAGTACTAAACCAGTATTAGCCAGTAATTAACTTGTGCTCAGAGCAGCACAAAGACCAAATCAGGATGTTAGGATGTCTTGTGCTTAAGAGTGCCAATTTAAGACTTGAGCTCAGGGCAAGGTTAACCCCAATTTATTAATTTTTATGTTTGCAATTTGTTTCAAGGGCTTTTAATGTTAACAACGTGATCTACGATATTAAATTAAAGAACTGAGATAATAGTTTTAAAAAAGAAATACAGTAATTAAGACACACAACACGTGACGAGTTAGATAATGTGGACACTATTTAGGTTAAGTACACGGCTAGTCTGATGGCACAAGTCGCGCATGTTTTATATTTTTATAATGTCTTTTATGTGAGTGTTATGTAAAAGTTTGTTCAGTGTTCCACCTCATCAACAAATCATATGCCACCACCCATATCTTTTCAGTTAAAGCATTTTGAATAATGGAATTTTATTTCCTGGTGGGAATGGATAGCCAGTGAGCAGGCTGTGCGCCATTGCCCAGTCAGTCGCGTCATTGTCTCACAGATGAGCGGATGTACTGTTCGTGTCTTCCCCAGACCTAACCATGTAGCATATCCACAGTGATTTTGTAATTTCAGGAATGTTTTAAGTTATTTTTCATCCAGGGAGCGTGCCGTTCGACAACCCAGTTCGTTTATCTGCGACTGGGACGTAATGTGTATTTAATCGATTTGTTGGCGTTCACGCCATTTTTACTGTATCAGAGCACTCCATGCTATTGAAGAGTCTTTCATGTAAGGCTTCAAGTGAGAGATCATAATGAATAAATTTGATCATTGCAGAATTATGTCATTTTTATTTATTTTGGCCACTTCATGCCACATTAACCGAGGAACAGTAACGTAGCATAGTCTTGGTGTGGGGATGGCCTCAACAGTTCCCGTAGTGTTTTGGATGAGCGTATCAAGGGAGCTCAGATATTCTCGACTAGACCAGGCACGACCCCAGCTGCATTATCGTGTTCTCGGCTGAGCGAGGACTGGAACCCCTCCCCCCTGGGTAATCTGAACCTGTATCATCTAACATCCTAACCTACAATCATTCCCTGATGCCCAGTTTAACATCACATTAGACTCTCTTACCTCGGTATGCTTAAGACTCCCTCGCCTCAGTCTGCTACAGACTTTCCTTACCTAGTCCGAGTAAAGACTTTCTTGTCTGCTCAAGACTCTTCTTAGCTTGGAACAAGATTCTTGTCAGTCTGCGAGGACTCTCTCTCCTCCCTGCGACCTGCAACACAGCACATCCTTCATGCCGCAGATTGTGTAGAACTACAGCTTCCAATAGCCTGAGAGAGAGCTACTTCATATATAATGTAAACTAACTCCTTGACAATGGTACCCTTTACCTCAGTCAACTTCCAGTGACTCCGCGGTAACAAGCCGGCATGTCTTAATTTCCCTCCCTGATTAGCTTCCAGTAGTTTGAGCATGCTGTAGAATTGCATAGCTATACCGTACATTTTGTCAGAGGATTGCTTTGGGATTTCTTATTCTCCATGCTTGCCGTCGCCTATATATTTTACATCCACATAATTTCGATAATTACTAGAGTGCTCAGCCAGACAGCAAATTCCTAGTCAATTTGTATTGCTATTAGCTGGGATTATCCAGGATTTTACACATAATAAATATTATGTCAAAACTAGTAACTCGTGATCCACCCTTTTTTTTACAAGCTTTTATTTAACTTTCTTGTAAGTTTGTTTGTTTGTACATTCGTGTGAAATTTTGCAAGTCGATTTTAAGCCAATTCCCATTATCCAATAGAACTGAAATTTTGCATATATGTTAATTCCCATGACAATACAATGTGAAGGTACCACACTGAGCTGATCTGATGATGGAACCGGAATGTGGCCATAGGAACTCTACAACTACGGGCAGTAAACATCGTATCTAGTTTGTTTTACAGAATCAAATAACAGTAACATGGAGATTAGAAGTGCCACTGCTGTAATGTGCGTGCCTTTTTTTGGTACTGGCAAATGGTTCTGAAAATTATTATTATACTTTGCTCCTACAGTATGTCCCATGTTGGAATGAAAGCGAACTACTGGTCGATCATGGTACAGCATGGGGATCTTTCTTAACAAGCGAAAGCCATATTCGTGATACAAATACATGGTTGGAGATTAAAAATGGAAAATAAAATTAATGTAAATAAACTTTTTAAACCAACCTTTTATTTATATATGCACTAAAAAGAGAATAATGATTACTATAGTTACACAATTTGTATAACTTGTAAGATATGGTCGAACAGCCGTAATAAACTTTAGTACAAATTAATATGTCTGTATCAATTTATATTTAGTATATGAAAGCTTGGTGCGAGTAGTCAAAAGCCTTGCGCAGGATAAGTTCTTACTATGCTTATGCAAATGTGATATACATTCTATATTGTGAATATTTAAGAGCCTTACGCAAGGTGTGTGCTTACTACGCTTACACAAAAGAAGTATACATTCAACATTATTAAGTTTTATATACTAAATATAAATTGATACAAACATATTAATTTGTAGTAAAGTTTAATATGGCTGTTCGACCACATCATTCAATTTCTACAAATTATGTAACTGTTATATTTATTTTTCTCTTTTTAGTGAATTTATAAATAAAAGGTTGGTTTTATAAGTTTTTCTACATTTATTTTTTTATATTATAGTCTCCTAGTGTTTCCATTTAAATTTGTTTTCGTGTTGATATTGTGTTTTGACCAGTGGGATAAATTTATATTAGGAGAGGGGGAGTTTAAAGTAGGAAGCAAGGCAAGGAACGCCGCGCTCTAGCACTGACTTAGAGAGTTGAGCCAATGATAAGTTCTATGACAGAGGTCGAACCCCGGCCGAAGAGCCACGACGCCATCCCTCGGCCCATCTCCCTTTTCATTCCTCTGTAACACGCCACACCACTAGACCACAATCTGGGCACCTGTTGGTCCGTGTTCACTACGGGTGATAATGAAGTAGAGCAGTCACGACAGGTAGCTTGTACTGGCCCGGTGGGCACCATAATTAGTCAATTTCCCATGACGTCTAGTCTTGTTAAACTCCACTCGGGTCGAGTTATCCGGGTTAAACACCCGGAAGGCACCTTGCTCTCAAACTTCTGCACCCTGAAGCTAGCATCGGGAAAGATTGTATGGGTTTGACTCCCGTCCAGGGCAAACACCAAACTTCATGCAGCAACACCTTCCCCTGACTTTGTTCCCACATGGCAATGCACCCAACCTGTTAAGATTTTTCCGACCAGAATATACACCCCCACCTACATGATCGAATAATTTCATCTCCATTCCAATTCCTGGGACAACTGGCATCCGGTATATTGGCGACCCTAATAGTGAGAAGAATGGAGCTTCCTGGGCAGGAAGCTATGTCCATTCGCCTCACTCTGTAGTTTGATTCCCCTCGAACCTTATGCATCCCTACCATCTAGAGGCCCACTACAATTCTTAACCCCTTCATGTCCCGCCGGGCCAATAAGGTTAGTATCAATCGCCGCAGTAGACTCGTCTAGTGTTCTGAGAGGGTAATCAGTGATCTTCCTCTACTCTCCATGGTAGGGTATGCACCAAATGCACTCCTGGAAATGCTCTTCGGAACATCTGTTCTTTTCAATGAATGAATATTTCGGCTTCGTCGTCGGGTATCTGGGTCTGACTGTCGAAATGCGTCGTTACGGCGTGAACACACCATTCACTTGCACTTCTCTGGTCGTTTGAACCATGTAGCCAATCTGCCACATAGTGCACCATAGAGGGCGAGTTGAACAAGCCTCAGAGTGTGTTCGTATGGACCACAGAGGATAACACCTTTGCTTTTCTTCGGTGCCCCAAATCGTTTATCTCACAATGGTCATTTTGTTGATATACAGCAAGAGGGAACTCTTGCTTTAAATGAACAAACTGATAGTCACTGCATCCCAAATGAAGCCAGGGCCATTAGGCACAATAGTAATTGGAGGTAGGAAGTGAACTGCCTGTGCAGCAGTGAATTCGCTACTTCAAGTGTGCATTGTTTCAATGAGCCCCGTGGCTAATACATCAAGTCTGTTTCGGCATGTGCAATCGATGTCGCCTAGAGTGGAGAGGTTGCAGTAGTCACATCATGGGGAGTAATTGCAGAATTTTGGAAGAGTGGGTACCACAGCAGCAGCATTAACAGCAATTGTTGCAGCATGGGGAGGATGTCACTGCATATGCATCGGCAGTAATTGTTTTCGCACAGAGTGCAGAGGCTGTGGTAACCACAGCATGGAATGCAATTGCAGAAGCAGGGGGACAGGCACTAGAGGAGAGCAGAGGGAGACTGCCTGCATCATCATGGCGGGAGTTGCCATAATGCCAGGATCTGGGGATATCGCTGAAGACCAGTCACCTGAGCTACCGATGGAAATGGATCACCAGTAGTATAGAAATGCCGATTTGAGCGCAGCCCCCAGTTATCAGAAAACCAACAGTAAATGAAATGCTCGAGCCATCAGAAAACGTCAACTGCCTATTCGAGCGCAGCCACAAAAAGTGACTACAAAAAGTTGCAAAAAGTGACTACCAAAAGTTGCATTTGGGTGCAGTTGCAAAAAGTTACTACAAAAGTTGCGTTTGGGAGCAACTGCAAAAAAAAAACAGTGGCTCAAGAAATTTGAATACGTAAAAAATAAAATGTTGTATATAATAAAGATGAATTAGTTGCTAAATGTATTAAATGGAACCCAACAATTTAAGAAACTTTCCGAACTTACAATTGGACAGTCCTATCCCATAGATTAAGCTGAGATCAATGATACACTGTATGGATACAAAGTGGTAATTACTTCTGGAAATTTTAAAGTAATCTTACCAGACAGATATCTTCAGATTTTCAGTGAAAAAGTTTTAAATGATGTTAATAGTGGAGGAATAAATTTTGCATATAATGGAATGGTGGATTGTGGTGCTAAACAAAGGCATTATATTCGGTTTTTTTAAAGAGTAAATGATCGTCGTTGTTTAATTAGACATCATTTGATTTTTATTGTGCTTATATCTCTATAAAGTTTTAATGGTTACCCAATCATTAAAACACAATTATCGCTCTGACTTCGGCAATGTGCTACAACATAGTCTATTTAAAAATTTAGATACACATATCCAAATTCGACATATTAAAGTAGCTGAAACATTAAGTTCTTTAAATCTTTAATTGCACTTTCTATAGAAATATTATTCATCTTTATCACATGAAACTATTGATGTTATTAAATATAGAATATGACTACTTCCAACCGAAAAAAAATATCTACGGCTTCATTTCTAATACCACTGTTCTTTCAGACAAATCAAAGTTAATTAACGTACCTTTGCATCCTTAATTTCAACTATTATTCCATTAACTTGATTTGTTTACACTGGAAAAAATAATGTATAAGCTGGTTCGTAATAGATTGTGTCGCCAAATCCAAATGTTGTTCTTGGTTTAAAAGTGACAATTATGCTAGTTTCTCTATGGTTATTTTCATCATGTTTTAATATCATACATTTTACTATATTACAGTGTATATTTATTGTTTCAAGTGGAGCAAATTTTGGAATTGTATAGCCATAATGAGCCACATTTGCTTTCAGAGTTTTATTTTCTACGGAACCCAAAAGCTTTCCTATTGAACCCCGTTTTCCAAGTTTTAATTTAAGCGTACATTTTACTTTCACTCTGTTTGTTATTTTATCCATCTCGAAAGATATGTTATCATTCTCTTTCTCACACATTGAAACTACACTAAATGGAGAAATTGTTTTTATATTTTTTCAAGATCTTTTAAGCTATATGGAAGTGTTTCCATTAAAAACAAACATAACGTGATCTCTTTAAATGTATTCATACATCATAACTATTTCAATAAACACAATTGTACCTTTGGGTACATTGTAGGCTTTTGGTATTTTAAAATATATCATATCATCAGGGTATACTTCAAAAGTTTTATACATGTCAATTTTTTTTCCGTTGATGATATAAGTTGATAACACTTTTATATTTTTCTGGTTTTATTATTATTTCAACTATAGTGAAAAAAGAAAAGTGTAGTTGTTTAAGAATTTTTATCCCATATAATAAATGGATCAACAAGAAATTGAAAGTTATGAGCGTTAGTCATTTCCGCCAAACGACCAAACAAAAAATAATTTGAATGAATACAACAAGCACATTGATTTTGATATTCATATTGGTGATGCATTTTCACATCCGAATTAAGCTTATGTTTACCAACAGTATAAGCTAACTAAAAGAGATACAAATACAGATTATGAAAAAACTTCAACTATTGATCTTTGTGAGAATTTCTTCCCATTCCACTTCTCAAGAATAGAGATCTCTAAACATCTCTAAACATGGTTGTATAATCGAAAGTATTGACAACTCTGTCATCACTACAACAATGATGCATACATTGCTAGGTTCGGAATCAGAATCAGCGTACTTCCAAATGTCGGGGATAGAACTATGTAAATATGCTAGGAAAGATAAGCTTAACGAATTTACCTATCCATTAAGATATTTGTTTCGTTTTATGAGAGATTGTAATGAAATATTCTGGAAAGGTGGGTACAAGATCACATTCATTCGAAATTCTAGTGACGATGTTTCGCTTTACAGAAGACCTCCAAAGAAAGCAGATGGCTCTGGTGATGCAGATAATATACCAGATGCTGGTAAAATTGTTATTGAGAAATTGGAAATTCTGTGGTCAATTGTTGAATACGATCCTATTTATGGAAACGAAATTAAAGCAAAATTATACAAACACCCCAAAATTCCAATTAGTTTTAATTATTGGCAATGTCTTGAAAAACCAGTAGCTACTAATGCAAACACATTTCAGTTTGATATAAAATATCAGTTCAATTCAATCCAATTCGATATGCCAGACTTTGTCATTGTTGGTTTTCAACACAGCAGAAAAGAAGATCCTGGGCAATTCACACACGGTTCAATGTTTGACTCTTGTTTTGTCAAAAATATTTCTATTAAGAATGGACGGAATGAAGTGTTTCCAAAAGAGAATTGGAATTCGAACATCGATGATAAATTTTTCGATAAGATGTATATTGCTTACAACGATTTTAGAAATTCAAAGACTAAACAAGATACCCCTTATCGTAATAATGAATTGTACTTCAACTCTGCGTCATTTATTGGGAGAAGACCATTGTATGTTATTGATTGTTCTTGCAGAAAAACCGCTATTGTAAAAGATCGAACTAATCTGAAACTTACAGTTGATTTTAATAAACCAATATCGGATTCAACTATTTGTAATGTGGTACTAGTAAGCCAAAGAAACCTAATTTATGATGTTAAAAGTGAAAGAATCACCGAAGTCCAATAATGTGCAAACATGTATAGTTATTAGTTTTTAATGGATGGTTATCCATTACAAACATTTACTGTTATATAATAGCGCTATAAGAGTGTTTTAAATGGGATCTGAAAAAAGCATGAGAGGTTGGGCATTCTTAAGGTGGGTGACGTTTGCGATGACCAGAAGCACTTGCGCTCCGGGATACTCGTTCCTTATATCATCGATGCGTTCACGTACTATACACACCTGGCATCTAATGGCATTGTAGCGTATACTTCCGCGCGAGATTAGCACAAACTGGCGATGCTTACCGATATCGTCAGTAGGCAGCAGCACGTGCTTGCAGATGATGGTAATATGTGAGGTGATGATGTCTTTAGTATCTGTAAGTTTCTTATTCAGATCTTCCAGTAGCTGTTTGTACTTTTGCTCTAACTTGTATTCTCCATATTTACGTATGGACGGTAGCACTTCTTTTGTCACCCACTTCTTAAATTGTCTAGCCTCGTCCTTTTTGGAAGCCAATATTAACGAATACAGACCTGATTCGTTGATGAAAACCGAGTGTGGTTGGGAATTAAAGGGAGTCTGTCGCACAGATTCCCTTTGTATACACAAGTTTTGAAGAATTTCTCTATCGTCGTCGTCGACGTTTAGTATGACTGCCTGTTTTGTGTTCGCATACTCCAGTATTCGCGCAATGTCTTTCGCTTTGAATCACGGATTGAATCCTTCGTCGATAATTACATACACCTTTCTACCAACATAGATAAGCTTGTTGTTTACGATGTCGATGAGCGATTGCATTTTATTATACATATGCTTTCTTTTAAGCTCATGCACGACTCGCGAACGATATCAGCGATAAGGCGACTCGCGATTCGTGATGGGCAGCTGCTCTTTCATAGTATCACTCTTTTTAAATTTTGTAGTGTCCCCATGGTAGTGTATTAATGCCATATTTAAGAATACATCTTTTATCATCCTCAGGACTTAATGATTTTTTTTCATCTCAATCGTATAGAGTTCATGTTTCTTACTATCTTTCTTCTATCTTGAAAGTTTGGTTTAGCCACTAGTTTATTCATTTGCTTAGAACTTGTGCACAACCGTATATCTACGCTGTTTCTAATATTCTCCATTGTTTTTCCAAAAACGGAATTTTTCATTAGCTTGTAGAAATCTTTTTCAAAGTCACCTGTAGACTTTGTTCGCATATTTGTGTTTAGATCAATATAGGACTTGAGCCAATCTGATTGATCAAACTCCAGAACCCTATAGATCTTTTTCATCTTCATTCCGAGAGATATATATTGCTTAAGATTTACATAGTGTAATACATATTTTTCTTTACCATCCAGACTAGTCAAGAGTTTGGGATTTCTTGAACCTTCCGGTATTTTATTCTCTGGTGCCAATAGCAGATCTTTGTGGAGATCGTGTAGTTTATGTGGGTATTCCAAATCAACTTCCAATATATAACCTTTGCCAGCATCATCTTCTATTTTTGTTACATCTATATTTGTATTTCCCCACTTAAACCCACCATAGGGTAAATACTGACCCATAGTCCATCCATATAAGTTATTGGCGTCCAGATATGTAAGATAAAAGATTTTCTTTGTACTATCATAAGCATTCATTTATTTATTATTTGCTTTAGCATATCGCTTACAACATTGTGAAATTCCACCACGAACACCTTTTTCTATCATCAAAATCATGTAATCTGTTAATAATTCTAGTTCTATTTTAGTATGTTTGAGCATACCATCCCACGCTTACCCCGGGGCTGTGAAATACCATGCTGGATCTAGCTTATATGTTTTGAGATACACATCTCTAAAATTTTCCATTATATCAGACAATATCAATACATCAGATTTGTTATAGAGTTCTGTGTACTCTCTTAGAGAATTTATGTTGAATTTTTCCCTCACCTTTCTCGCAAATTCGTAATCTGCGTCTGCAATGCTGCATTTGTTGAGTTTGTTGTAAAATGCATCTTTGGATGGAAGTGATGTCTCACAAAATTTTTCAGCACTATCCATGTAGTCGTATGTGTAAACACCTTTTATTGTAACAAAGTCAAGAAGTTCATTGGGAAAATGCTTACATGTTTCTCGGAATTGGCTCCTGGAAAGGTTGCTAGAGAGTTTATCGATACTGCAGGCATAAATTTAAATGAGTCAATAAATCTAAGATTTACAGTTTGACATACATGCTTCGTAAAAGAAATATATTTTTCTTTGTTGTTGGGACTTAGATTTATTTTATTTTATTCGAAGCCAAGATCTCTTATGAATGAATGTGTGTCATAGCCAGATAGATTGTGCATAAACACTGGGACAAAACATGGATTTCTATACAATAAGTTACAATCTCTGTGTGCAGCTCCCCTAAATTTCCCCGGCAATTGGTGCTCGGTGTGCTCTGTTCCTTCACAGTAAGTTCGTGCCGAAGTAACCTCCTGCTCCTTGGTTTCCACCACAACTTGTTGCCGGAGATATCCTACCTCGTCTGCACCACAGCTTTGCTTCTACCATACCTTGTCTTCAACACACACTATGTGGGGGATTCTAACTAGCACCAACATCTTCTGCACACTAGCCAATGCGGCTCCTTCAGGGCAACACAAGTAGTGTACTCCCAGTTCAAGTGAGTTACATAATGCTCATCTACCCTGCCATTGTTAGCCTAGGACCAGTTGCCTTCAGCTGGCTCAGCATAAGTTAAGCTTCTGTAAGATCTTGCTGACCTTATGAGGTTGTGCGATACCACCCTGTTTATTTCTTTCGTAGACATAAACTGAATTTTAACCAACTCAAGGGAATCTTTCCCATAGTAGTAATTCCTTACCCTGTGAACTTCAGGTTCATTCAAGGGATAGCAGGTGACCGAGGATTTTACTCGAGAATGCAATACACCACTTGAGTACCCACACACACACACACACACATACACATTGGATGACTGCCCTTTCTGTGGACCATGGTGTTCAAAATGGTAGTACAGCCCTATGACTAGGTACTCAGTCTTTGGAGGTCAACTTACCACCTCAATGGATACTCTCTTCACTGCACTCCTTGCACTGGAGTTAGTGTTCCCTGACTTGGAGGAGATTGTTCCTCCTGTGACACTCAACCATGTGCTGGGACTGTCCGCCAGCGAGACCTGACACTCTGTACTCATTGCATTTTGGAGCCGAGTGCTGGGATAGGGATATTGCCCTTGGCTGGCAGACACTGTGCACCAATAGAGAAAAAGACATCACCTACTACCCCTTCCACTGATGTGATAGTGTGTTTCTGTCCTAATATCCTACTACCATTGGAGTGGTATCCAAGAGAGGTTTAAACCAGGGATTACCGCCAGCAGGAACTTAACCCCTTACTGGCCGCACTTGCGTACCTCTCACCGAGAGAACAAGCCCAGGAATTGCATCACCTACAGAGACAGTCTACACCAGAGATTCCCAAGGACCTCTTTGAAGCACCCACTTGCCTTAAGGAGGAAACACACCTCATGTTCGTCACCTACTTAAGTGGACAGGATAAGTTCTTAGGGAACGCCAACCTGCACTTTCGGGTATTTGGGCCGGCAGATCCAACCCCTGCGACCAACATTATCTATAAGCTTCTGCACACTGACCTACCCAGTTCAAACAACGCCAGCCAGAGTTGACCCAGGTTAAGCAGTCTCCAAAGGTTACTTGTCGCCCAGGTATACCGCCCAGAGCAAACCTGCCAAAATGCAAAGTGATTCTCAGAGACCCTGTCGCACAGGTACCATGCCAATACTTTACACTGGAAGCAATCCAGTACATCATAAAGAGAGAATCATTAAAAAAAAAAAACCACCACCAGGTGCGCCTGACCTAGCACTCGCAAAAGAAATTTGGACATGATGACGTTGCTCCATTAGCCTCAAGGCGTCACACATCAAATTTTTTCTCATGCCCAAAATTGGAGCCAGTTGGCTCCTATAAGCACCCACCCACACGTTGTGCATGCACAGAATCAACTCAAGGTCATATTTCCATCACAGTCATGTAGGTACCCAGTGAAACGATACCAGGTTTATCTCAATTATGTTATTAGTTATGAATTAATAGTGTTAGAATGGATTGACTGCATGATGGTAGAACCGTTTGGGGTATGGTGAGGCTACAAGGATTGGAAATATAATACTGATTGGAATATTGCTTGGATAGGCACCAGCTCACAATGCGATGAGCATGAGACCGCAGGCGGGGCCGTGTGGCCGACGAGCAGTATGGCTTATCCTTCAATGCTCTGCCATTTGTGGAGACTGCCTCCACGTAATGCTGTAGACTCGAAGTTATTAAAATCCCTTTCTGCCTGGACTAGTAGGGGTAGTAGGTCTCCCCTGAAAATGCCACTCACTCCTGGAGGATTGTTATGGCCATCCTATGTATTTTGTTACATTAATGAAAATAATGGTTACATGGGATGTGAAGTGTACCCAGAAATAAAAGTTGGCAAAGTTTCTTTAAACCACGCATATTATTTCCTGAACCCTCATGCGAGGCCCAAACATACATTTTTTCTGTTGGCGTGGGAGAGCACGAAAGTTGCAATAATGGCGCGAAGCTGACATGAAAATTAAATGAAAACTTAAGGTCCGGCTGTGTGCAAAAATGGTCCAGCCGGTAGTGTAGTGCACTCCTCAGGCGATGAAAAATATACTTAAGTTCCAGACTGGGGCCTGTGGAGGCTGTGCTGGACATCTATACTATTAGAGTACCACTAGACTACTGAACATGGCCGTGCGGGATGGCTGACGCCAAGTGTGGTAATTCTTGTGTGACCTTATTAAATAATGAAAAACGAATTTAAATATTACATGAGATAAATGGTGGTTTTAAATGACTGCTACAACACACTAGATACTGTAAAACACTTGTCAAGATTGAATAAAAATTCCTTACATTAAAATACCTAATTTTGTAACCACGTGACCTCTGTTGTCCTGTCTGTCCTGCAGCCGGTCACATTTAACCTCAAATGCACTGTTTTTGTGTGAGCACGTGTGGCTCTGATTCAATACAGATCGTCCCACACTTACTTGTGGCCACATTTTCTGTATGTATCTTTCTTTGCACTGTTTTACTTTTGTGTAAAAACACTTAAATGGGATTTGATGCAAACTTTAAAAATGTTTATATTACGAACGGACACATCCGCTTTCGTGCCATCACGTATGGCCACAGTGGTTTGGTTTGATTGGCCATTGGAGGTTATGTTTACTTTAAAACTAACAAAACACTATGCATGTACACATTACTCTCAGATCGCTAATATTAGCATAAACACTGGATTGACTGGAAATGTGTCAGATGTGGCACATAATGCTGGTTGCAACAAATGATGCTACGTTAGTTTTGTTTGCACACTAAATTTCGACACAATACATGAGGAACATAAATGTATACACACTCCTATTACTAATATTATGCCCTGTGCAGGGTAGCTCAGTCTCTCTAGCGCACAAATGGAACACACATAACATTACAACTGTCAAGCATAAACACTACCCTCGTATTAACTAAATATCATCAGTGTACACTTTGTACACAGCACTTACCTTAAACATGATAATAATAACCCTTCAAATAAAATACACATTACACCAAAACACAACATGGGCACAAAATAAACAAACAGACACACATGGTCATTGTGGCGCACACGTGAAATTGAATGTCAACACTGAACAAAATAAATTTAAATCGCCATAAGTAAAACAAAAAATATGTACATGATGTTCCACTGGACTGCATTCGTCGAGGCTGCGATGCTGCGAACAGGGTGAAATGTGAGGTTGGGGGAATGTGGAACACACAGGATCAACCTGTAAACACTACATCACCATGTCCATCCTGGTATTCCATGTGTTAGTCTTATTTAAAGATATATTCATGTCAAAATTCTGTTCGAAATTATTACATAATTTTTTCAGTCTCTTGGAATTTTCTGAGAAGTCACCATCCCAAATAAGTACATAGTAATGTGAAGGTACCTGTCCAGAGTTGCTGGTTGTTCATTTTATTGACTAAGGCAATATATCAATTTAAAGAATACCATTTAGAGACAGCACTTTTTTGCACAAATTGGTGCTCCATGAAATTGAGACAACTCTCTTATTTGTTTCTGACATCATGAAGACAGCTGATGCCAAATGACTGTAACTTATGCTAAGCTAAAATCGTTGTCATATTTATTGTAAATAGTTTGTGTTCAAAATGCTATAATTATCAAATAATTATAGCACTACATCAATAACTATTAGTACTTAAAATAATATCATCTTTGTTTTATATACGCCATTGTTTGGAAAAATGTAACACAGAAATAATGGCCCAAATGAATCCAAATTCGGAGGATGTGTAAAACAGTGTTCCAGGAATAAGTGATTAAGAGTGCAGAGAGATGGCGTACACCTACATCCAGCAGAGCACCCTTTTGTTTGACCAGAAAGATCCATGTTATGCCATGGTCAGAGAGCGAAGAGCTGTCAAACAAAGTGTAAGCAAGTGCCACTATGCCTCGTCCACATCAAAGGGCGCCATATCAGCATGTGTGTGAGTTCAAACAGGGCAGAATTATGTGTGTATGGGAAATGGGTTTATTATACTGTGACATTTTGGCTCGTACAGGACATACTGATATGACAGTGATGCATGTGTGAAACCAGTGGATAGAATAGGACCATATACAATGAGAGGATACTAGACCACATAAGGTGACAACAGCACAGGATGACCGCCATATTGTCCTCATATTCGTAACGGACCGTACAGCCTCATCCACAGTATTTACTCGACACTAGAGTACTGCAATGGGTGTGGACCTGTCTGTTTCGACGGTTCGATGCTGTTTACTGTGAGCTGGACTGGTGGCCCACATGCCATTACATCAGTTTCCATTGTCCAGAAACCACAAATGCCTCAGACTGCAATGGACACATAAATGCTGACACTGGCATGCTGAATGGCAAAATGTAAGGTTTTTAAAAGTCTCTCTCTTCAACCTGTCCTACAGTGATGGCCAATGGCCACATAGGATTTAGAAGCTACTGTGGTGAAAGCAATCTGGCAGCCTGCATTGTGGAGTGACATAGTGGACAAACACCAAGTGTGATGGTTTGGGGCACTATTGGATACAACATGCAATCTCGACTCTTATGTATTGAGGGCAATCTGAATGGCAACCTGTACCTAATCAGTGATGTAACGTCCATTTCAATCATGTGTATCCTCCTTGGTGTTGATTTTTTCACAAGCGTTAATGTATTACCGCCATGTTGCGGCAAAGTGAGCTAAAAGAGACTTTGGCAGGAATCCATATTAATTTTTATAAATACGTTTTATGGGAGTTATTTCGTTGACAAAAATGGTTGAAATTAGTCACTTGCATTTAAAATGTGATGAGGTATTGTCCCAGAAAGCTGCTATAATTTTATCAAACACGGAAATAATGTAGTATAACGTATTGTCAATGTACTAGAAATCGCCATCGAGTAAACAACTTAGTGCTCTCTGTGTGCTCTCGTTCTTTTGTGTCCTCTCAGACGAATTGAGACAAGAGAACTCTATCTCTGATGTCTAATGACATGGTCGAAAGAGCAAGAGAACAAGTGAGCGTTCTCTGGGCAAATTGATACACAGCCTAAAGATATTTGTTGAAAAATAACAGAGCATTCCTTAGGCGTGTACGGAAATTTTGATAATGCATGCAGATTACCATTTTTCATGCTAAAAATATATAAAAGGACAGGAATTTAAGTACATACCATATAGTACTTGCCAACAGGCAGACCACATAAAGAAGGAAGACACATGTTCAATGTGGTTGCGTGATTGCGACGTTTCGCTGGCTAAGTCAGTTGTACAACTCGCCGCCTGATGAAGCTGGCTTTTGCCCAGTTGCACCATCGTGGTTCGAGACATCCTAGATCGGATGTAAGCTTTTCACAGAAAACTATTGCACCCTCTTCTAACATCTTTGGTTGGAAGCTTGAACTCGAATGGTGCAATCCAAAAAGCTATGTAGGGAGACTGAGTGAATATTTCTCTCTTGGCGGAAGAGTTTTTCAAACTGTCCCGTCATTTTAATTTCAGTTAAATCACTGCCACCTGATGCTTCCTGTCATGTTGTTATCGTGAATAAGACGTGATAAATTTTTGAATATTAATATACTGTTACGTGTGTTTTGTTTACAGCTGTGTTTAAAGTGTCGTTGCTGTGTGTGTGCATGATTACAAATATTTGATGTGTATTATTTATACATTTGTATTCGAGTTTCGTTAACAGCTCCATGTAGAGTGAAGTTGCTGTGTGAATGCGTGATTTCAAATATTTGATGTGCATTATTTGTATGTTTTAACTGTGAACTGTTTTTATAACAAAGTTAATTATTTATATCCACGTCTGTTTATCACAATGTTGTACCTTTTCCCTAGGCGTTCGAAAGACAGCCGTGTAACGTGACTTGCCACAGTCCCAAAAATATACTAAGCCCAGCCTGATAGATTTGAATGAACCTAATAAACAGTAAGTAGCAATGCATAGAAATATGAGTGGAATAAATGTTACCGTAGACTTATTTGCGCAAATGTTCACTGCTATCTTTTTAAGTTTGTTTGACAACAAATAAGCAACACGATTTGTGTGCTTGAATTTAATGTGCCTTTTTCGTTTGACTGATTGTTTCTTCGTTCAAACATTTATTCCAACTGAGGCAGTCCTTTTAAATAAATAACCCAACAAATATCAACAACAAAATAATAAATACTACAGTTTTTACCTCGCAGTTGTTACAGCATTAAACACTATAGTGAACTATAGTGAATTCAAGCATTTTTAAAACATCATAAAGTTGGCCTTAATAATGCTAGAGGCCTAAAACTGTGAATATTCGTATGGAAACAGGCATATGACAATTTTTTAATCAGGGAAATTGTGGGGTAAAACGAATGGAAAATATGTAATTCACAATAATATTTACACATGGAAATACATGAACTTCCAAAAAGACATAACCAAATTAATACAAACACCTAAATTGATAGTGGGGAGGGCAATGAAGATCAGGGAAATTGTGGGGTAAAAAATACAAAATAAGTACATTTTCATTATAAACTTTTACCCCCCAACTTTACTACAGTTCATAGCCCTTACCATCAGGTGAAACATTGATGCACCTCACAAAATCTATGTTCTGTATTAATAATAGAGTGGATTTATACCATTTTCCGAATTTTTGTTTCCAAAAAAGCCCCTCTGCTTTACATTACTTCGACGATATATTTACATTTATTTAAACCCACTTTACGTGAGCACCAACAAACTATAATTTCCATGTCTGTCTCAATACGCGTAAATAATGATTTTGATTATAAGTTCAATTTACTAACTTTGTGGTTTTATGACAGACTGATCAAGTGTATAAACTATTTGCATTGCAGTTTCGAGACAAAACACCACAGCCCATAGCACCATTAATATTTCCGATCACTCAATTAAATGGATGCATAAACGCTTACATGCTCTCATGTATAGGCTTATACTGCAATCTAAAACATGCAGGCTGGTTTGATATTAACACAATTCTTCACAAAAATAACATTCACAACCCTGCACTATGTAATTTCCCAGAGTTTGTTTTATGCCATCTTTAAACTTGTAAAGCAAAATTCGCGAATTACACTTTATTTCCAGTCAGCAAGTGCGTGAAAATGTCCAATCGTATTTTATTGCCGATTATTTTGGGTATGTATGCGTGATATTCCTTACTGCTACTCCCTTTCACAGGCGTTTGTTTTGACTGAAATAAAAATGGTGGACAGAGACTTAATTGTCTTCAAGTCTGATTCACATTGACATGTTCCACATTCCCCCAACCTCACATTCAGTTCTTTCGCAGCATCGCAGCCTCGTTGAGTACAGTGAATTGGCACATCATGTGCATTTGTTTTTTTATTTATGGCCATTTAAATTCTCACCAGTGTTGACATCAGATGTAGCGCCTGTGCTATTTTTTGTGTTCATACTATGTTTTTATGTGCCAGTTTTTTTTATTGTGGGGTTATGATTAAATGTATCTGAAGGTCTTGTTTGCAGCTGTGTGTGTCTACAGTAGGAATTATAAGATTGTTATATTTATTTTTGTGTCCATATGTTTTGTTGACGTTTACAAGGCCAACCATAAAGGTCCTTACACAATTGAAAACTTTAACATTTAACTCTACCATTTGAATTTATGTTAGCAATCCGACATGCTGTTTCTTATGGAATTTTACACATTGGAACTGTCAATGGTAAAGTCATGCACTCTTGACTTTATGATTTCGAAAAGTTGGACTTTAGAGTCAAAATCAAGTAGCCATTTTCCCGAAAATCTAACAGAGGTTATGTAGAAAGTGCGGAATTTTATTGTAGAATGATTTTCATCTCGGTATATTAAACAAAGTTCGTTTTGAATTAAATAAATGGCAACCGAATATATTGTGAAGGGGAAATATATGAAATGGTATATTTTAATAAAGTAAACAAATGAGTTTTTTGTTTTGAAATAAACTTCTAATAAAATGTTTAAATAAGGTATGTAAAATGCATTCCTGGATAATATCATTTTTTTTTTCATAAAAAGATATATATTTTTCAAAGCTAACAGAACCGATGTTAAATTATCTGTACTCTGACTTTACAATTCTTTTGTGTATTGATGGTTTCGTCAGTGGAAAAGGAAATGTAAAGTCAAATGATTAAATTTTCTATTGTGTAAGAAGCTGTAGTTGCGCAACATCATTGTTTACTGTGGCCTCACGTGCCACATACAGCCACAGATATTTTCAGTGCTTACATTAGGAATAATAATCAGTGTTTAATTGTATCCTTGTTGTGTATTGTATTAGTGTGTAAGAAACATAACCTCCAATGGCCAGTCAAGCCAAATCACCGTGGCCAAACATGACTGCATGGCAGTGCTCGTGTCCGACACAAACATAAACATTCCTAAGGTTTGTACCAAATTGTTATATAAGTGTTCTTGTTTGAGACTGACATGCACCATAAACCAAAGCCACACGCACACATGTAAAACTTAAGTATTGGAGGTTAAATGAGACTGGTTGCAATACAGCCAGGAGAACACAATTCACTTGATTCTAAATTTAAGCATTTTCATATAAAACCTTTTTATATTATGATGTGCAAGTGTTTTGTAGCACCTAGTGTGTCATAGTAATTATTTAAGCTCATCATTCATAACATTTAACACGTAAAGTTATTTTCCATTTTTTTATCGTGTCATTCTGGAATGACCATGCTTGGTGCTAGCCATCCCACGCGGCCATGCTCGTTAGTCTAGTGGTACTCGTGTAGTGTAAGACATCGAGTTGCTGCCTCACCGGGCCCATCACCGCTTTGCATACCAATTATGAAGTTTTTCAATAGTCATTATTATTCTGGAGCTTTAACTTCATTTTTGTCGCCCAGGGAACATGCGATACCACAGTCTGGTCCGTACTGTACACGGCCGGACCTTAACTTTTCATTTAAGTTCATGTAGGCTTTGCATCACCTTTTACAGTTTACGTGCTCTCGCACACCAACAGAGAAAGTGTTTATAATGTGCCTCATACGAGGGTTAAGAAATAAATGTGTGGGTAAATGAACGTTACCAGCATTAATTTTTTCGGGGTACGCATAACTACAAAGCGACTTATTTACTAATGTTGCTTTTCAAGAGATGCTAATTTTATTTTTACATTCATACAAATTTAAACATTAGCGCTATCTTTTGGTTCATTTTCAAACTACGTTTATTTAATACAAAGTTGAAAAAAATTGATGTTTACTTTCACGTATCTTATTATAAATATATACACATCAATTATACAAGACATTAGTAGTTTAAAATATGTGAACCAGTTTACTTCTGGGAAATATCGGCGAAGTCTGCTCTTTCCACGAGCATAACATATCAGTGTGAGCTTAACATTTCCGCAACCTAATGAAATGTTTAGAGCCCAGGCGTGCTCAGTAACACATTGTTGAAAGTGCAAAATACTCTCACCAGGTTTTTTAAATCTAAATACAAACTACCTGCCCATGTCCTCCCTAACACTTTGAGGACAAACACATTCCCATAAATTTTATTTTACTTTACTCCATTCTTCTCTTTAGCCAATAAACTGCACAACAATTTCCATTATTGTCCTGTACTTTTACTTATGATGACTTGCAGTAAAGAAATGTCATTGGGAAAAATGTTCATGTTTTGTAACCGATCAATTTGCAAACCGAACTGCAAAAGATTTATAGTCTTACAATCCTTCAAATCCTTCACCGCATTGAGGGAAGATATGATATTTTGATGGGCTGCATCATTATTGGAAAAAATTTAATTTTGACTTTGGTGACCAGTGGTCAGCATACTACTTTTATGACTTCCCCGCACTAAGTTTGCCATCTTTTTCCGCAACTCATCAACACTCTCACTTTCCTCGGCTGCAAAGTTCGCAGCATTGAGGTTAAGTAGCAAGGTAGCCTTGTCTTCCTTGTATATCCAGGATGTCATACTTATCAGATAAATTACAATACAGAAGAATCTCATTGAACCCCAGTAGAATGGGAACAGTAGAGTGGTGCAGTTTTGAGACGACCTCATCCCCACAAGGGCGTCAGGAGTTTCAACAATGCCTCCCTCGCACCATTAATTACAAAAAAACCTATATACCCGACGTGGTAGAAAGCAATCTCGTCTCGAAATTTCCCATGTACCGCGGCCCATACATACGTTATATTACTACAATCCATTTAGTATGTTTGCACAGTTAAGATCCCAAAAACATTTAGTTAACAGTTCTTTAAGGCGACTTTGGAAGAATGTTTTCATAAGTCAATTTTCTGTCACTTTTGTGCATTTAATGATAAGTTAGCAAATACACTGTATTCATAAGCATTACATTACCTTTCACAGTTATTAAAAAAAATATATTATTAAAAATTCTGGGTCATCTTTGAAATATAATTAAATTCATGAAAACAAAAGACATTAAAAAAAGGTGCTCAATTTGCTCGCACATATTTCACCATCAAAGTTACTGAGCATGAGTTTACTTGCGTTTCTGAGATCATGAATAATACATAAAATCTTTTGAACTCTCACTATAATACAGTAATTTTCAATAGGAATCGTGCGGGTCTTCGCTTATAACGGGATCACAATTCTTTACACTGAACGACGACTTCCCGATGACAATGTAATAAATTGTTCCAACAAACCCCGTCGTAAAAAGAACATGCCGGATATACCTCAGGTAGAGGCATGTCAATTGTGCATGCAGGAACAAGGCAGCGAATAAACCAACTGTGGCTTTATGTACAGAAAACCAGATGCGACGACTTGGGAACAGTCTCGGGGAATTTGAGTCGCAGTCGAATGCAGGAAGCAGCTCGCCAATAACACTGCTCCGTGACTACATACCACAGTGCATAATCGCCTTGCCCAGCGACTGATCTTCCATATATATTCGCGTAAATTTAGTAAGCATGTTTTGTTCTTATAATATTGCACGAACAACAACTTCACGTCTTATCGGCACTGTCTGCATTTTACTGGACACATGCCAGACGGCCTCACTGCATAACGACTGCCCGACTCATACCACACAAGTATCTCTATCAGCGTCTAGCCCGCGACTCGCCTCTCATCTGACTGCCCAACCACACACTGGCTGGCGCTACACCCGTGCAGCCGGCCAGCTGACACCATGCACCCACTAGGAGCGAAACCTTACGGCGATACTTCACATTTCGTACATTTTGTTTGCAAACAACAAACATAAAAGTTATATCACCATAATTATTATATTATACTTTCATACTAAAAATATACATGGTACACAAATATGAAATCACAAATAGTGATAATATAGGAATATAAGGCCGGCCTTTTCTTATGAAAAGTACATACTAAAATCTAGTTACCAAAATATTTACAACTCTGGTTGCCAAAAGCTACAAATGGTAGCCCACAACCATGTAGACTATAACTGGTTACTAAATTTTAACCATTATGGTTACCAAGAATTACCAATGGTAATCAAAACCTAAACACATTTCTGGTGACTATAATCAGATCGTCACACATACACAAACTAATCAGGCCACCAGGAAGACACCTGCCCAGCTGCTTCAAGATCGCGACCTTCCCCTCCCCGGAGAGTTCATGAGCGGAGCTAGGGAGCGAGCCGCGATTCCGGCAGAGAGAGAGAGAGAGAGAGAGCAGAGAGGAGAGGCATGAGCGCATGATTCAGGAAGCAAGGGAAAGCCAGTGCTGTTACACAGATCACTGGGTACCGGCATCCACGTGGCTGCTACTGCAACTCTAGCCCGGCCAGCAGGTATATGTTCGCACATATCCCTAATCTGCTGGCAAAAGTTGTTTTGTGCAGGTTTTGCTGCAAAGTGGAGCGGTTCACACACCATCATCCAAGTGCTAGACGAGACCTACTACGAAGTGTGCCTCAGCAGGAGGAAGTCAGCAACAATCACCATGACACGTTACAGCTCACAAGCGCCGATGTCACAACACCTGGCATCGACCCACCCTCACCAGGTGGTGACGGGAGCGAGCCAGGAGCAGTGCCGCTCAACGATGTCGAGGTTTTTGTGGCAGAACAACAAATCAGCACTGTGCCAAGCGTGCTCCCAGCCAGGGCACACGACATCACCACATCTACAAGTACTCCAGCTGATGATGCCGCAATAGCCAGCAGCAGTACGTCCACAACATTTCACATGTCAGCAGCTGCAGCATAAGACATCGTACAAGATGAACCAGGCGGCCCATCTGAGGAAGGCAAGGATCATCAGATGATGCTCCCACCTGATAGCATCGCAATACCTTCTAGATACCATATGTGTCCGGCTTGGGCGAAGATCTGGAAGAACTGGGTACAGAGGAGAGTCCCATCATGCAAGGTGGTGGAACGAGTTTCTGCTGATGGTTTATTTGGCACCAGGAGTGCGGTGAAGAAACAGACTGGTGTTGCAAGGGCCATGCACCGTTATTTATACTCTCCCAGCTTGCCTTTGTCTGGGTGGTGGGAGGTGGTTGCTTACTATCCCTCTGAGCGTGTGACATCACCGGCTGGCCGAAGTTCCAGCTGTTGCATGAATCGTCGATATAACTACTAGTGCCATCCCTCGGCATGCTATAATACTAAGTGGCCGTTACTTGTCATCTCGGTGGACTGGCCGATAACTCATTTATTATTTGGGATGTGAGCATACATTTTTACTGTTGGGTAAGTAGTACATTTTCTTGGCGTCTGGAAGATCGTACTGTCAATCAAACTCCATTTTTTGCATCAGGAAGTTTCGGACTGATGAGATGAAGTTTATTTAATTAGTTTGAAAATACATCAAACGTCTCTGTTGGGAATTATGAATGTTTGATGCTGATTTATTGAACAGTATGACTCACAAAACCAAAATAGTCACCTTGTTGCAACTGCCTAGTACCCACCATATACGTTTAAAACACACACAAAGATTCAACTAGATTGCACTGCAGTGATACATTACCTCGTACGTAGGAAAACCATCATACATGTGTGTAAGGTATGTTGCTGTTCCCATTGCGGACCTTTTTTACTTACTGTTAACAACAATTACTCTGCATTAAAATGCTCACGATACTACATCCGACAGTGTGTTCCTGGCAACAGTCGGTGTGATATTCCCTACATTAAGTACTGGTATTGCCTATGGGCGTGGAACCATATTGCTGTCGCTGCTGTGTATTGTACATACCATTATTTATGTGCCTATACATGTATCACTGCAGCGAAGCATTATGTAAGTGCATTTTGTACAAAAACGGTGGTTATAGGCAGGTTCGACTAGAGGCACTGTGTGTTACCTGGGAAATACTGCTAAATAAACAATTATCAAAAGCTTATGAGTTCTTATGTGTCGTATAAACATCTCCCATCAATAAATCAGGGACCGAGTGAAGTGGGGCAACAGTATCATGCTGGACTCGCATTCGGGAGGACGCAAGTTCGAATACTGGTCAGGCCATACAGAATTCAGTTTATCATTGTTTCTCAAATTCCCTCCAGGCAAACACTGGGATAGTTAATTAATAAAGGCCATGATTGAATCTTTTCTCAGTTCCTTTCAAGTGCCCACCCAATAAACACGAAAAGTACGGGCCAGAATCGGGCCGGTAAATGATAGTCGACAAACACCGGCCAGATGATGTTGGCCCGTGGTCTTATGCCGGAAGTGACCCGATGGAAATATGGACTGGCGGCTGACTGTTTGCCGACAGTGTCAAAAATACACTGTACCATTAAGGGCAAGATACACAATGTATTCGGACCCGACATACACAAAAAGTACGGCCGGAATCGGGCCGGTAAAAGATAGCCGATAGACTCTGTCCAGATGATGCCGGCTCGCTGTATTTTTTCGGAAGCGGCTGGATGGCGGCAAGATGCTGGGCCAGCGATGGCTGGATGTCATTGCGATGCCGGGCCTGCAGCAGCATGATGTCCACAAATAAGCAGTATAACCATGAAAAAACCTTAACTTTTCGATTAACGATTTTAGTAATTGTTATTTCCTCTTTACATATATTCATTTCATTTAATTCTCAACACATTATATGGTATGAAAATCTTTTGCTTGCTGAGCTTGATTCGAACCTAAGACCGTTGATTTGACAGTCCAGCATACGAACCTATATACCACAGGATAAGTTGATGATACACTCCAGTAATTTCAAATTTATCATTACTCAAATTATTATAAGTGAATGTATAAATTTCATGGCAATGTAAGAAATAATTATAAAACACTGATTATTTAAAAGTGTTTTCTTCGACTTTTCAAAGGCTTGCAAACAAAATAGTTTTGTGAGTTTTTAATATATCTGTCGGATGGTTGTACAAATGAACAAAATTTCATAGTAAACACTGCCATGGGCTACCAGGTGACACATATAACCATGAAAAAAAAACATGCTAACTGTTAACACATGGTCTCAGAAAATACATCATGCCATTAACAGCTAGAGTACATCTTGCCTGTTCAAAAACACTTCCAAAAAAGTTTGTCGGCAAAAAGACATCATATTTGTATCTTTATTGCGATAAAGAGCCATGTCTCGAAAACGTTAGCAGGCCAGAATAAATAAGCTGACGGCCAGCTTACCGAAAAAATAAAGATGCTGTATCGGAATCGGGCCAGAACATTATTTCTGCTTTTGGCGATACGTTGGCTGTGAGACATCACGCCGACATAATTTAGGTGATATCCATCTGTCATCCGAAAAAAATACAGTGGGCCGTTGTCTTTTTCCTAACGGCAAACATACTGTCTCAAAAAAGACATCAAACCGTTGTTAGATGGCTATCTTCTGGCATTGAAACAACAGTTGCCGACAGTACAGGTATCGGGCCGACAATTTGCCAACACTTTGCCAACAGGTTGTGTTTGCTGGGTAGTTGTATGTTCCTTGTGTCTTATGATCTCGCTTTCGACGAAACATTAAATGCACAAACTAAAAACGTACAGATAGCCATACTGTATTATTAGCTCGTAAATAAGTGTTACTTTTGACAAACGACATGTCGACAGTTGGAAGTAACATTGCCATAATGCAACACTGTCGGTACATTCGTTTGTGAGCATACATCTAACTAGATGTCAGATACAGTATGTAGTATAAAATGTGTGTACAGGCTGTGCGAGCTGTCTACATGTCTGGCCCTAATACCACACTATACAGCTCTGTATGGTTTGACATGTTCAATTCCACGCCTGGCACGACTGTTAATGTGGCACTAAGGGCGCTATAGCGAATGCAGCCCATTAAACCTCGAGACAAATTTATATGAAGTATGTGAGCGCTCCATAAGCATCTGGGCGGGCGTAATACATAACATGTTCGTTGGCCCCAACCTGTTACCACATTGTCACACCAGCAATACGTGCGCTGCATTTCTGTGGGAAACTCCGCCGACATTACTCGAAGAGGACCCGTTACACACACGAGCGGCCATGTGGCTCCAGCACGATGGCGCCCCAGCCCACAGTTCGAAATGTGCGTGCGATCACCTGAATCTCGTATTCCCTGGACGATGGATAGGCCATAGAGGTCCTGTTCCCTGGCCTCCACGATCTGCCAATATGAATCCACTGGACTATTTTATCTGGGGTTACATGTGCAGCTTAGCGTATGAAACTGGGGTGGAATCCGAAGAGGACCTCGTCGTTCGCATCGTTGCAGCTTCTGGGATTATTCGGGACAATGAGGGTGTTTTCGAACATGCCCGACAATCGTTGGCGTGGCAATGAGAACTGTACATTGGAAATGTGAGCCGTATCACTAAGCTTTCTTATAAAAGTGTTTGTGATACATGTTTTTACAATAAAACCTGTGGAATGCCTTTGCTTTTGTTGTCAAATGCAATGTGTTACCTGATACCACTTAAATGTGATGCGTTGTAACGGCATTGCTCTGTGCTGCTGCACCAAATGTTTCAACGTTCAAAAACCTGCACAGTACACAGCAGCAGCGATACATTTCTAGGTACATAGGCAATACCAATATCTTTATGTCCTGCATGGAATCACACACCGACTGTCACCACAAACGAAAAGTTGTGTATGCTTATTGATATATGGTACACATTGTTTTTAGTAGGTGTTAATATTGTCAGTCACAATCGGCTGCATTGGCCAAAGAAGCATGTAGGTTGTATTGTCTGCATATCAGGTGCTGTATCGCTGTAGCGGAATCTATTGGAATCTGTGTGCTTTCAAATGAAAGTCGTAGGTCTTAGGCGGTTGCAACAAGGAGACCAATTTATTTCGTAGGTTATACTGCTCAATAAACCGACATCAAACATTTATAATTTCTGACAGTAACGAAGTTGCCGGCAATAAGAGGGTGGCCACTCCTGTTATTTTCGTAATGGGGGAGTGTATTTAATGTGAGTTTGCTTTTCGGTTGAAGATCCTGATAATATAAAACAATGTTCCGCGAATTATACTACCATTTCACCTGGTTTCCGATATGTAGCAAAAATACATTTCAAAAACCTCAATTTTCGGGGACTTATTGCACTTAATATTTAGTTTAGGTACAAAGTGTCCTATATATTTTCCCCGTGGTTTTGCATAAAGTATCCCCTCACGAAGTTTGTTGGTCTAATTCAGCCCCATTCTGTATATACCAAATTAATAAAGATTTTCGCATTAAAGAGGTTTTTTAACTTTTCAAAATCTCACTAAAGTACTTGCTGCCCAATAAAGCGAACCAGGTTTCAATTCTTGGTAGTGTAACTCCCAGATCTTTGTACGTGGGAATTCTGCGGCATGATGTGGCTTGTTCTGGTTCGTCCTTACTAGTACCGATACCAGACAAAGTCAGCTATGGAGGCAGCGTAGCTAGTGATAAAGAGAAAGACCCTATTTATAAAACAAAAAAATGTATACATTTATTACTCAATTAATTTGCAATTTATCCTCATTAGTCAAGATGCACAAACAATTACTAAACGTGATACTTTCTTCAGGCTGACTCTTCTTCTGTAGTCTCTGTATTCTAGACTGCTAAAATATTTAACTATATCTCTCGTTAAGACGCCATATTAATCAACCCTCGCTTTAACAAGCTAACGCGACGGTCCCCTCTGCGCCTATTTGGTCTTATGTTTACGACTGAGTCTTTTGGTGCAGACGATCTGCCTGGACGACGAACGATATGGGCTCTCGCCGACCTCACGATGTCATGCGGCCCTCGGCTGCCGTCGACCCTGGACGCAACGATCTCGACGGCTTGGATGCCATCTCTGGTCAGTCTGGAAGCAGTATGGTTAATTAGGGGGGGGGGGAAGGTGCGTGCACGCCTCTTATATATCTTGGGAGTGTCCTTGGTCCAATTCTTTGTGCCACTCTGTTACCAAACGTACTCGGCGCCTGCCTCGACGCTCTGCTGCCCCCGGCGCTGGGTCTGGCCGGCATGCTCGCCTCTCCATGGCTCGCCCACAACAGGCTGGTCTTTGTGTTTTATAGGGTACCTACTATTTCCCCCTCTCTTAAAACATTCTGATGCTGCTACACATCCACCTTGTGTCACGGCTCTCAGTACCTTATTAAGAGCCACTGAAGTCTTTCCAGTGATGTAAATCATTTGCTAGTTTAACTATTTAACTAACTGAAAAAAAAGTTTTCTTCTGTTTAATATATTTGTATGAAATGCATTTGTTTGTATTGTTGTTTTGTAGAAAAATTAAATTTAGGTGACAGATGCTTTTTCCCCCAAGTCATGAATGATTTCAGTTCTTTATTAAAAGGTTCTTTTTTTAAATATTTTGTAGAGGACATCTGCAACTGGAGGTAAGAATAGAAACTTGATTTAATTAGACTACAGATTTGCCCAAAAACGTACTGAAAAAAAGTGCTATTTTTATATTTTAAAAATAAAAATTGATTTTGACGATATGTGCTGGTGTGTGTTGTTCATCGTCTGTGAAGCATTGACAGTATATCACCGGTAGGGTGTTGTTTCAACTTACTCCTGAAGGAAATAGTATCAGAACAACAACAGTGAATAAAGAATGTAATTGCTAGGCAACAACTTGAAATTAGAAAACATGATGATTGAATAATTGGTACAAATATGAACTTGTACTGTATAGCCCAACTACTGATAAGTCAACACCACCAATCACTTTTTGCAGCTGATGTTTGGAAAAGTATTAGTGCGTGAATATGCATATGATCCCTGAATAATATAATTAGTATGCCAGAGCCACAAAATTTCATCTGAACAAAAATTGTAGCAATTTTTTTGAAGCATTGTTTTAGAATATTATTTGCTTCCTTGGTGAAGCTTATACCCAGTTTTGTATAGTTTTGCACGATCAAGATATCGCGGCCAGTAGCAGTAGTAGTTTAGAAGACGATGATATACTGTTTGTATGTGGAATGTCCAAGGGAAATGTTCTGCGATTTCTGTCTTGGTAGTAAGGGATGTCAGATCGCAGTCACGCCATTGTTATTAATCCAACAGAACCTGAGTAGAGCTTATTCTTGTAGCCAGTAGCCTAATTACTTTTTAATGCATAAATATGTCAAGTTACAACACTGAATTGCTTGTTGTATAACGAGTGACAGTATTTCATTAATTACCTCACCCTTCTATTTCCTGTACTGACTTAAAGTGTGGCACGATTTGTGACTTGCAGTATAAGACTTATTGTAAATGACCTCGGTGTCTGTATTACAAACACAACCGAGATCTAAGCACGTTGCAAATCAAGTTCTGCCAAGTATTTTGTATTATGTGTGTGTAATACATGCATAATATCCTGGGAGACTGAGCAAAGTTCCAAAGATTTGTGTGAAAGATGAATATTGAGTGAAGTAAACACTCTGGACAAGGTCGCCTTTGCCGTCTCTCAGGACCGTGTTGTTAAGGACGCCACCTACATCATAATGTGTTGCCTTTGCTGGCTCTCAGGACCTTGTTAAGGGCACCACCTGCGTCATAATGTGTTGCCTTTGCCAGCTTTCAGGACCTTGTTGTTAAGGGCGCCACCTGTGTCATAATGCGTTTCCTTTGCCGGCTCTCAGGGCCTTGTTGTTAAGGACACCACCTATGTCATATGTGTATCGAGGTTCTTTGCTCCAAAATCAAAGTTTTTGAGGCAAAATTTTGGCTCTAAGATTTTTAAAATGAGCTCTTTAAAACAAGCAAATTTAAGACAAAAAAAAGCACATTTAAACCAAAAACAAGCATAATTTTCAATTCTTTCAAAATCATTGTGCAGGATTTGTGCCAATTAAAAAAAGTCGAAATTTAAGGAAAAAACATGCAACTTTCTCGCATTGCAAACAAATTTTCACGTTTTCTAGAAACTTCAATTTTACAAGCGAGCAATCTAAATCTTATGAAAATCGTTTGAAATTGAGCTTGTCGACAGATCCAAAAAATACTTTTTCTTTATAAAATGTATATCTTATAAATAATCATATCGAAGAAATCAAAATGAACAGAGCACCAGACAGAGATCACGAATCTGATTTCGATCCAGATAATTACAATGGAATTCCATTTGTAGATTACGAATCTGATTACATTCCTGATTACGATGCAATTGTAATTGTACATTTCATATCTGATTCTGATGGCTCTGGTTATTATGATTTAGAAAATTCAAATATAGAAATTTCAGACACAGATAGTTCAGATGACGAATGTGGTTATGATTCAGATGATTCAGAAAATTCAGACACAGATAGCTCAGATTCGTCATCTGGTTTCGAATTTGATTTTGATGGATTTCCAATTGCAGATGACGAATTTGATCATGATGAATATGGTTACAATGCAGATAATGAATCTGATCGAGAAACGAGATAAATCTTTATAAATTCTTTGAAATCATCATTATCGAAGTTCTAATAATATTTTAAAAACTTCTTCTATACGTTCTAGGTTGTCGCCTATTTCTCGAAGTTCATATATGTCAATTTTTTCTAAAATTGCTAATTGTAGGCTTTGTAAATTTGAATGAATTTTGTAAACTATGTCTTTGACTTCGTCAGAGGCATTATCATATAATTTATAGGAAGGTGGCTCACAAAGGTCACCATCTTTAGAAAGATTTGTCAAACTGCAAGGTAACAATGGCATTTTTTATTTTATTAATAAAGAAAATAAATTTATTAAGAGAAAGAAAAAACTGAAATGATTATTTATTTGATCAAATAATTCATCTATGTTTCTAAAAATTCGTAAAAGTTTTAAAATGTAACCACTCAACTATGAGTCTTAAATATTGTATTAAACTATCGGAACAATTTGTTGATTCCTCTATTTAATAACATTAAAATTTATAAATCTTCAGTAATTTTTTCTCTCAAATAATTGTAAGTAAGATTCCTTCGACTAATTAAAGCCACATTACAAATGCTACTGGCTTATACTTCTTTATTAAAAGCAATACTAATTTTTATGTTTGTTTTTTCTTCAACTATGTTTTTTCTGTATGAAAAATCAATAACCTATAAAGGTCTTCGGCCCCAAAATTAATAGTAATTAATATCAGCATCAAATTTTACAGTTGGTTTATAATAAAGTTCATTATTTCTATAGCAGTTATCCAGTCTGGCTTTTGAATTTCGAAAATTATTATAATGAAGAAATTGTTTAAGATAAACACCATATTAAATGTCTAGATTCCGGTTTTATTTAGGAAAAATTTCATTTCTACCATTTTAAACATAAATACTTCTTACACTATAATGATCAAATGTAGTAGTGTGTTTATGCTGTTCAGCACGATTTTTTCTATTAAGTTGAAAACCTACAATTACAAAATTAGGCATAACAAATTGTAAACTCTTGAACTGATATTTTATATCTAAGCTAAAAACGTTTGATTTAGCAGGAACATCTTTTTATAAAAATTGCCAATAATCAAAAATAATTTCTGGATCTTTCTATATTTTTAATTTAATTGCAAGGGCAGCATTAGAGTCATATTCAACAATAGGCCACATAAGTTCTTATTTTTAAATAACAATTTTGCCAGGAACAGGACGATGTTTCGTAACTTTATCATCTTTACCTAAAGTTACATAAAGAAATAAAACATTATCAGATGAATTACGAAAAAAAAGTAATTTTATAGCCACCTTTCCAATAAACTTAATCGTTATCACAAATAAAATCAAATAGATATCTAAGAGGATAAATTATTTCATTTGTTTTATTACTATAAACCGTTTTAACCACTTTTGTTATATTACTAGAAACAGATTTATCTCGAAATAGATTATCAATACCAGTAAATTCTAAATAATGTTGTTCGCTTGGTGATCTTAATAAAGCATTCCTTATTGTTGCTGTTATACCTGGATTATCAACATCTTCAACAATATTTCTATGTTTTGAGATTTATACTATAGAAAATTGGAAAGGAAAATTTTGAACAAATATCAATATTATCTGATTCATCATAGTATGCCTCAGCTCCAACCTTATCTCTATTTAGTAAACTAAATTGCTCATAAACATATGCGTCATTTGGAAAAGAAAAGCCATCATCTATAGTAATATAAAATTCGATTATATTATTGTAAACATTAAAATTCCCCTTAGTTTTATCACTTGGAGGAAAAGTTTGCCTCTCAAAACTCAATTTTTTTATAACTCATTTATAAGTAAAACATTTATATATAAATGGCAGAATGAAAGGGAGTTTCTCGAGTTAAATTACTCATTGAAAAATATAAATAATATAAAGAATGTCACGAAAAATAATCTGAAAAATAAGAAGAAAGAGTGATCATTAATCGACGACTTACGAAATATTGGTTAGAAAAAGTAGAAAAGTAAGTGAAGAGAATAAAAATTAAATAACAACACTAGTTCCTGTAGAAGAATAAATTTTAGATTATCCACCAACACCAGAAGATATATCGTTTGAAAGAGAATTATTCTCAAAATCTGCTAATTTGGAAGAGCAAATGGGAATCGTACCATTGAAAAATTTACTGCATGCGGCATCTTATTCTACACGTACTGTGTCTGATTCTAATATAAATCTCGGAACAGAAATTTCTAAAAGAATTAACGTTATTGATGAAAAATTTGGTTTACGTGGAGTTCGGAAAAATTTTTACATTGGTGATACAAAAGTAACAATAAATAATGATACACTATTTGTTAAGGATAAAGAATATAAATTAACACCAGGAATTTGTAATTTGTTAACAGATAATTTACCAGAAACCCTTTAGGATAAATTTGATGATGAGGATTTTGAACATGATGCAGAAAAAAAACAACCAATGCTGCATTCCAACTACATGATCCTAATAAAAAGGTGGCTTTGAGTGGAGGTCGGAAGTATATTAATATAATAAGCCCAATTTATGATAAATATGTAAAAAATTCACGTCAAAAATCAGCACCAAACACGCCTGAAAGACCAACTTCTCCAAGAATTCCTAGATCTGGAGATAGTATAAAAAATACAACAGTTTACCAAAAGAACACATTTGGATGAATTATGTTAGAAACTTGATTGATAGATTATTACTTATTCATGGAAATACTGGAAATAACAATTATTACAATGAAAAAGTAAGCATAATGAACATGCTAAACAATACATTTTCTAATTTTGTTATAAACAATCCAAAAGGAATACCCTCTCTTATAGGAGTTTTAAATGTAATTCCACACACATTTTGGAGCTCTGAACATTATGGGAAGGGTGTAATAAATTGGGCACTAAACAATTTAAATCTTCCTGAAATGCATAATTATTGCGGTCCATATACTAAATTAAACGAAAGTTGGTTGTTAATCGCTCGGCTGGGAGACGGACGAACGTATGACGGACGGGCGGATGACGGATGGACGCGACGGGCTGTTGTAAATCCTGCTTTAGAACTCAAGCTCCGAGTCAGTACTCAGACATGCCTACTGTTGGAAGTCACTATAACATAAAGGCCTCATTATCTTCATGCTTTCAGCTCGTTCGTCACGTGACTATGTGACCTAAATTGTTCGGGATGTGATAGCGAGTACTCCACTTCGTGTTCGGGGCGGTTGCTATTACTAGGTTTCTCCAATTAGTTGTTGTGCTGTGCATGTCACACCACTTGGGGAAGAGCGTACTCTGACTGGAGAGAACTAGACTATATTGCCTGCTCTCCATTAAACCCAGTGCGTTATATTAACCGTACACCCCCGTTCAGAGCAGCATCGGATATTTGTGGCAGTATCCACTCTAACAATAAATCAATTATTTCAAACGGTGCTGTGTTACCCACTGAAAATCCAGTGATATATATATATATATATATATATATATACATATATATATATATATATATATGTAGGGCGAATACGTGAAGTGAATTGGGCGGTTCTTGCCAGCGAGGTTTTGAGAGTCGATGAGGGTGAAGCGATGTATAGAGCAGTACCGGAATGAAAGGACATAGGAAACGGGAGATCCCGAGAAAACGCGCTGACCAGACACGATTCCCACATGCGAAAATCCGGGAGCGACCCCGCCGAGAGTCGAGCCCGGTTCATATAGGTGGGAGGCGAGTAGTCTTAACCACTACACCACCGTGGCTCCGAGGGTCTGTGTTTTAGAACTGTGGAGTACAGCGGTTTCAGTGTACATAGCCAATAAACCAGTGTAGGTAACTCACTATCTAGAAAACCAGTTGGCGGTCCACGATTCTAAAGGTTGTTCACGATAAAGTAAGCACTTTTGAAATCAACCTTAGGAAAAAAGTCACTGCTCCTGCCTGCATATATTGTAACGGGCGCACTAAGTAAGTGACATGCGCACAGTAAAGTTGGAATTATGGATGGAAGGTAGTTATATATCTTAACGTCGAATAAAAAGTGTTGGGTGACCATTTGTGATAACTTAAATTATTAGTTTCGCTTTCTGAATTTTTTAATGCATCAAAGTGTAAAAATGAAAATTTTTGTAAAATATTTACATTTCTTATAATTACACAGTTTCACTGGACCGACGTATTGATAAAGTGATGAGGCCCATAGCAATGTTAATTTTACATAAGGCAGCAGAATACGCAATGTGCATACAAGTATATCTTAAGCAGGTCTTTCAAAAGTGCTAATTCTATCGTGAACAGCCTTTAGTAGACTATTCACAGGCGCGAAGTAGACGGATTCATATTTCGCTAGTTTGCAGCAGTTAATTCATCTTCGAAGAGTTAAGGTTTCGTAAAATCATCGTATTATCAGTTTTTCGAAATTTGTTCTCTAGATTAGACCTTCGGATTTTTGTCATAATAAGGCGTATCTATATGCAGTTTTATGCATGCTATTACTTTTGTAGCTTGACCTTTCATCGTTACCTTATTTGTAACTGAAGAAACGACGTAATAAATTAATTTTTAATGATTTTTACATATGCGCAACCGCAGCTTAGCAAATACTCTTGTAGAAATGCTGTCCAGCAGTGCCTTCGTGCTACCTCGCCACAATTCAATATAAATCCTGAAATGTGAGAGATAGCAAAAGAAAGTGTTCTGCGCAGCCATTTACCGTTGCTTGTTGTAGAGGCTGACGGGCTCCTCGATGCCGCAGGCCTGCTTATGCGTCGCACAGCAAAAACTTGTCCTGGAATCGTAACAGTTAAGTGACAAAAGGAATCGAGACCCACTGCTGTTGCTCCTGAAGCGCTCGCCCTTACGGCCAGCTGTTTATTGAAGCGAATGTAATGAAAATGATGTGTGATAAGGTGCTGACGTGGGGTAGATGATACATAAGGAAGTGATCACCTTTGGACTTGGGACTTCGAGGGAGGTGTCTATCAGTTGGGTATCCAGATATTTCTCAGTCGGTGGAAAAAGGATGGAGATGGGGATGGGTTTGTGTCATCAGGACAAATACTAGAATAATAATTTCTTCTCAGCATAATAAATTGCAACGTACTTTACAGAAATTAAATAGACCTATTTTTATCATAGTTAAATAATTATTAATATTTTTAACACTGTGACAGTATTTAAGAGGAGTATGTAGCTGAGCGTCCAAGGTCAAGAAGCGAAGAAGCGATATGGGCGACACTAACACGCACGCCTAGCGCCTCATCGCTCCTACGCGCAAGGCGTGCAGTGTTTCCGTCGTGACGCTGTACTGTGCAAATTAGATCTGTAATAGTAGGGGTTTATTACACGAGATGAAAGACCACAGATTGAACTACGCCCGAATTTTTGTACTTTTCTCTTGCCGTTTAAGGAAACTGCATAGACAAGCTTTAAAAATTCGATATTTGACCATATTCACGCTTTTTTTTTCTCTCCAAGAATACACTTAATATGACAAAAGTAAAAAAAAGTAGAGGCATGGATAATTGTTTTTTTTTTTATTCTTTCTGGAAAAACTTCGTATTTCCAGAAATTTTATTTACCGAGATACGCTCTTACACGCAAACAATGATTCCACAGAAAACGTTTCAGTTCATAGGACCCTTGAGGGCAATAGGGGTTTAGAACTCCCTAATATTCCTTATTGGCTACTCCCCTGGACTGCATTTAGTGAAGAAGCGACAGAAGGCAACATCGAGCCAAACGGGAGTACATATTCCGAAGAAGCCGTCCGCCGCATTTCTCAAATGCGAAAAATCCGGACTTTGAGTACGCCCGGGGAGTCGATACCGGTTCGTGGCAGCGAGAGATCGGCCCTGTCACTGCACCACCAACGTCGACGTAAAATAATTCAGACGCTTTTTGAACCCATCGCCGTCGGAGCCCGAGTGAGCTACGTGATTATCCATTAGCCTACCATATTTTCGGTTTCCAGTTGGAGCCTAGTTCGAGAGGGAAATTTTCTGGTTGGGGTGGTCGGGGAGTTTTCTCAGTGTTCTGTCATTTCCCTCGCCCTTACAATCCGACGCCACTCCATATCACGTCACTTTGACCTAATCGGTCCTTAAGGCCTCGATGTTAAGAGCGGCGAAAATATACTTCCTTAGGACACGAGATATGCATAGTTTTACGTTGGCGTAATCCTTGAATAGTAACTCTTGTATCTGCGCTGACTTCAAGTATAAAACTAACAAAATGCAATCCTGGACTTCTATAATTTCTTGCGCGTCAGATTTCACGAACTCAGGTGGTGAGGAATAAAATTATGACTGACTGTCGTGGCTAATAAATTGAGAATTTCGAGATGGTGCGAATCTGTACGTGACGATGTGAGTATAGGTTGACTCCCGAGAACGACGTAAATGGGCAGAATTCTCTGCAGGTGACCGGAAAAATAATTGGGCGAGACGGTCAAGCAAAGCGTAGACAGACAGGAAATTGCGCTTCGAAAACTTTTTTTTATGATACAACACTTGGCAGTAGTGTGCGGAATGATTCAAAACTGACTGGCAAAAATGACGAGGAGGTGATACGGCGGAGGGGGAGGTAGTAGGTAGTAAGAATGCTCGTTGCACAGGATCATATTTGGTAATGCGTCGAAAATGCGTCGGAAATTTGTCGCGCGACACATGCCACCAGGCGATCATTGGCCTAACGCACCACCACCACCTGCATTCACTGGACGAGCCTCAAGAGCTGCAACTGACAAATCTCTCGCGTGACAGTGGCTGTCTGTACGATGAGGCGCTGCGTGGGTTTGCGATGGAAATGTCATTGACTCATGTGAATACGTATTTAAATTTGCAACCATAGTGGGTGGCAATCCAGAAAAACCGATGATAAAATCGGGGGATACAGTTTGGCACTGCGGATCCGAATCTATCTTCCACATTCATAATTCAATTACACCACTCGATCGATTGACAAATGATCAAAGAATTTGTTACGTTGAGTGAGGACTATGAAGCAACGCGCTGGAAGAGGAGGAAGGGGGGGGGGGGGCGGGGAATTTTGAGTTCGTTTCGCCGCGTCTCATAACTTCCGCGTAGTATAACTATTGACTAGGAGAAGCTACGACGCTCTTTTGAGTTTCAATCGACAGTTCTCGTCAAGATCAATCTATCAATCTATTGCGTGTATAAAAACAGTTGTGTGGTGTGGTTATGGTGAAACTGGTGAGTTTAATGTAAAAAATTAAGAAAAGTAACACCATTTTGGCTTATACTCGCCAAAAAGCCAAGTCGAAATACACAAATCGTATACGGTTGAAAAGAGCATCTCAAAAGAAATCCAGTGTTAACCATAAAACCCTATATGAATGAGTCAAGCTGTGCCGGGGACGTAAAATAAACACCAAGGCGTCCGAGAGCGTCAACGTAGACGTATTCATGCAAAACAAACGGCCGTGTCCCCAAACAGCCACACCCCATTTTTTTTCCATACTGCCTATCACACTAAGGGATTTACCATGCCCTATTAATTTTAAATCAATCAAATAAAATAAAAAAAGAAATGAAGTAATTTTTATTATCTAGGTATAAATTCTTTGTGTAACATAACCTATCCAATGATAATTGTAACTAAATACATACTGTGATTTATGCTTAAACAAGCATTGTTGACGCTGTCGTAAACAGATAGAGATTACTGTGTTTTTATGTTGGTCACGGCCCTAGCGAAAGTACGGGATGAAAATACTCTCTGTACATACAGTATCACGCCTGTCACTTCGATGTCTCTTTGTAATGTGCCTACTTCCCCAGAGAACATCCGTGATGAGCAACAAAATGCTAGGTGGCGCAGAGCTTTTCTCGAGGCTTTAATTTTATTTATATTTGTTTGATATATTTTGTAATGCTTCAAATTGCTTAATAAAATACATAGTAAAATACCAAAAAAAAATTGTTACCTGGAAATAACATTCAAATTAGTAACAAATTACTCGCGATTCTTAAGTAATTGTAAGAAAGGTTGATGAAACTTGGTATCCGCTGGTGATATAAATTTAAGAACTTTATTGACAACACATAGATGTATAGGCTATTCACGGTAAAGTGAGAACTTTTGACAGCCCTCTCATTTTGAACAATAGTCAATAAATATATTTTATTTTAGCTTTAGTCGTTAACTATCAAGTGCGTTGGAATAAGCACACTGTGTTTATTACCTAGGCAACAACATTTTTTTAAAGGTAAATAAAGGATAAACAAGGACTGAAAAGGAAAAGTAACTAGGGCCTCAAAAATGCTCACTTTATCGTGAACAGCCTATAGATATTATAGAAGGATGTGAATCTATCATTATACTATGCACAAGATCTTAAATATAATATGAAGTATTAAAACAAATCATCGAGACAAGGAAGCATATATAAAACTGCTAGTCTCTTCCGCGAGTCTTCACTTGCGAATTGTGCAATGACATTTCTCAAATTAATTTTTTGCTACATTTAAAGAATTCAGGATAATTTTCTTCAAGTAAAATGATAACTATGCAATCTGTATGTTGTTGGTGGTTATTGAGCATTTTTCAAAGATGTGTACACGACCTACTTTTATGTTCGTTTTGTATTCTCTATCCTTTGTAAAATTTACATTGTCATTGATGCGTTAACTTTTTTCTCGGATCAGCCAAGTGCAACTGTGAAATCTTTAGGAACGCAGTAATGCAACAAATATGCTAATTCTTATTTTTACGTGCATAAAATAAACAAAATAAATTAAATAGTATATTTGTCTACAAATTTAAACTTAAAAATTTTAATAGGACGTCAAGTTATGAAATACTTTTCTTACGCTGCTGTAATAATTGTTGGGGGCTTGACAGACAGGGAGTCCATTAGAATGTATGCAGTTAAGGTCAGGGAATTTATTTTTAAAAGGTTGATTTCAGAAGTGTTTGGTTAACCGTGAACCAGGTATAAAACATTTTACAGTGTTTTCGCAACTCTTGTGGGCCGAAGGAGGGGGGGGGGGGGGAGATAAAGATATATACAAATAATATTTAAGAGAGAAAAAGAGAGAGTGCGAATAAAGAACATAGCTGAGAATATCAGGCGAGTGCTAGATATGGTGTGGAATTTAAAATGCTCTTGACTGGAAATGCAGCAGTCAGTGAATCGAGAGTTTCTTCAGTTGTTCATTTACGTGTATATCACACAAAGTTTGTCTTAAACGGCAATACATTTTCCGCCTTTCAAGTGTTTGTCCCCATGTTTGCTGTAATTTACGTTGGGAAGGTTATGTTTACAAACATACCTTTTCAACAAATCTACCCTGAGGCCGTCAGTTGTCGACAAAACTGGGTTATTCATAACGTCATACCAAAACTTTACGAGGTGATCGATAATGGAAAATAAAGAAAACAGAATAGTATACCTTTATTCAAACATAATTCGTGGCCACGTGCCAAGAAACAACGAAATCTTGAGGTGAAATTGGATACTGTTTAGTGGGTATTGTAATGTTCTGACTTACAAACAAAATTGTGTAAGGATGCCAGACGGGTTGCATAACTCGCAAGCAAACAACTGTACCATTTCAAATTTTGTAGTAAGTAGTTCTTTCGAGAACAGCTTGTCAGAGAGATATACTTCTAAAGCAGCCTATTTCTTTGCTATTAATGTAAACCTGATAATTCGAATCCTTCACAAAAACTTTAATTTTAGCTCAGAGTTTTCAAGTTCTTTGTACATTAATGACATTTCTATCATTATTATTATTTTATAGTGAATGCGGTGCTACCCAATAAACGTTCGTAGATAATAGATCTTACAAGAGAAAAAACTGTTCAAAAATGTATTGATTAGTTCACCCCAGTTGTTTTTTTTATTTCGAAATAAAATAATTTGAAAATTTCGAGTTTTAAGGACGTGCATCTATCATTGTAGACCATACGTTGTAGTTCGTTCTCCTTATCATTTTGCACGAGGGATCATCTTAAAGCGTCTTGAAGTGGAGCTCAGAATTATTCTGTGTATGACAGACCTCACTTCTGGAGCCGAAAATGCCAAGTAGATTCTGCAGAGGCACACACTAAATTTAAAGATGGGAATGGTTTCGATTCGATAAAAAATGGCATCATGGTAATATATTTCTTTTTTCTATAAAATCCAGTCAAACTTATGAGATGATTATCACATTACTAGAAAAGCTAAGCACATGTACGCATGTGTCTCATGTAGAACATAATAGATAGCGATATAAAGTAAAAAAGTAGAAATTATTATTTTACAATAAAATCTTTAAGTAATTGTGTAGTGTTCGTCCTCAAACCGACATGTTTCTGCGTCACACTTTTAGTTCATTTACACCCTATTGCACAAAGTATAGTCTTCTTGGAGGTTGTTTCAAAACAGAAATAATCTCATACTTAAAAAAAATTTCACGATGAACGTTCAGATTAGCTAGACGTTTCATGGTATCGCGTGAGATACATTAGTCACTTGACATTCTTACAACACTCATCCCTAATAGTTCTATGATTTCCTTCACCTCTAGAATAATACTGACACGGGATTGATAAGATATGTTACGTAGCTGAATGCTATTGAATTTAATTTCAAGTTTAATACTATTTTTGAGAAGGGCTTCGGCCGCCAAAGCCTTCATTACCCCCTCCCGAATCGATGCCGGACGATGCCGCTGGCCGGCGGGTTTTCTCTGGGATCTACCGTCTCTCCCGCCTTCTCATTCCGGCGCTGCTCCATACTCGCCTCAATCACCCTCATCGGCTCTCAAGACCTCGCTGTTAAGAGCCGCCCATATCTCTTCTCTCAGCACCCCTCCCCTTTTCCCCGTAAATGCGCCCCTGAGATATTTTGCGATGGACAGATTGTTGGTTTTATGTATTGATCCCCATTCCAATTCTTATCCTAATTAAAGATCCTCACATAGTAGATTTAGGTATAGACTATTAACGGTAAAATGAGCACTTTTGAAAGACCTGCTTAAGATCTACTTGTAAGCACGTTGCGTATTCTTCCGCCTTATGTAAAATTAACACTGGCAAGGGCCTCATAACTTTATCCATGCATCGGTTCAGTGAAACTGTGAAATTATAACAAAAGTAAATATTTTACATACATGCACATTTTACGCTTCGAAACATAAAAAGACAGAAAGCGAAGGAAATAATTCAAGTTATCACAAATGGTCACCTAACACTTTTATTCGACGTTAAGCATGGAACTAATTTTCATACATCGTTACCAACTTTACTGTGCGATTGTTACTCAGTGCGCCCGTTAGAATATATGCAGGTAGGAGCAGTGACTTTTTTTAAGGTTGATTTCAAAAGTGCTCACTTTATCGTGAACAAACTTTACTCACTGACAAAAATGAGACAGGATTCAAGATGATTCCTGCCGTCGCCTTTGTCTAACGCCCAATAATATATTTTTAACAAACCTGTAATATATAGCAACACACATCAAATGTATACTTCTGTCGTCTGGAAGTAATGTTCGTGTAAGTGAACTGCGTGAAGAAACACACATGTATCTCGTTTTAAAGGCGCTGAAACAACAGGTTTGATAAATATTTTCTATGAATTTTGAAGAATCTGTATTTTAGAATGAGGTATAACGTTGAGCTTCAAATATTTATAATAGTACAATAATTGAATTTTGAGTAAGTGACTGTTGCTAAAAAAAAATCGAGTATGGAGTGAACCCCAGGCGAGGCGACACTCACCGTGTGGCGGGCTTTCCAGTTGGGGGTGAGCCCGCCGGGGATCGAACCCAGATCGCCGTGGTGGAAGGCGAACGCTCTAGCCACTTAGCCACCGCTGCCCCGAGTGATGGAGGGTGCACTGCTATTTGAACATTACTGAAGTTCATAAGTGAAGCCCGGGGATGAAGCCAATATGAAAAAATAATAATATGCACTTTTACTTAACTTGACCATGTGTGTCGTGAAATTATTGCGTTCCTGGCACGAAGGCTTTGATCCAACAATACTATTTATTATAAGAGGCTGTTAAATACGCTTAAATACGGAGAACAAGGCGTTATAAAACAATTGTACTGATATATGTGATTCTCGGAGAACTGAAATAAAAAATTGGACACGTGCCTAAAGTTACTCTTTTCAGTAAATATTCTGAAATATTGTATTTTTCTTCTGATTAGGGAGGAATTGATGAAAAAAACACGCGTCAAGAAATTTCAGAATCCATAAGGACGAGAATATATATTATTCTGTTTTTTTTTTTTTTTTTGTTAACGTTCCATGTCTCGTAAAAGGCGCACTGCACTGACACAGTAAGTATAAAAAATATTACTAGAAAAAATTAATGAAAAAATTAAAGCAGTATGTAAGGTCGACAGTCATTTTCTAACAGAAGTTAATGGCTTGGGTGACAACATAGATCAGATCAATACGTAAGCAGTCTGCAAGCGCACAATCTTAACTTCGCGTGTTGCATCGATGGTGAGCTGTCTTTTTGATGAAACTTCAATAAACAAATTACTTCCCAGAGACTCTGCAATCTTTAGTAGAATTGGTTTTATTCAGCACATCCTCCCACCTTCTTGCCAGATGTTAACTGATGCTCGTTGAGCTATTTTTTGTGTATTCTCACCTCTTTCTTTAAGACAAACTTTTCAAGGTGCACTTTTGGAAGTGCTATTTTTTCCTTACACTAATGGGATGGGTAGTTTTAGTATGAAAGTGTTTCAAATTACCATTCAATAATTTAAACAGATATGGTAGATAGAGTAGTCTTCTGCACATGCTGAGAAAAAGGTTTTGTTGAATCAAACAAGATTTGTTGACTGCAACCAAATTATTTGTTTGTATAGGGACAGTGAAATATTTTGTTACTGAAACCAAATTATTTTGTTGTTCTCATTTGGTTGCCCCAAACTGTAAGATTTGGTTGATGCAACTAAAGATTTGTTTGGCTAGACGTACATTAAACAGTTTGGGCCAAATATAAAAAAAATAACAAGTTCGACCGAGTTTCTTACCTAGTTCACCTACGCCCGCGCTCTACGACTTAGTAATCTCAGCAAATTTGACAACTGTTGACCCCTGAAAGCTTTTACATAGATATATGGCAAATATTGAGCAATGCGTGCAAACAAATGTTTCAAGTTTTACAGCTTTACTGGTCATTTTCTTGTTGCAAAGTTTTATTAATGTGTTTATGCGATTGTTAAGCATCAATAGATGCACTAACAAACATGGTTACTATCGTAATTGTAACCAAAAATACAAACAAACTCTGAAGCTGTATTTTCGAACGAAGGTAGTCAAATGATTGGCCAAAAAAATATGTACAGTTGGTTCAACAAAATAATTAGTTGACAGTCAAATTTTTTGGCCCAATACAGAGATTACGTTTATTCAAACATATATTTTGTTAGATGAACAAAAGTAATTTTGTTGCTTTTAAAATTTTATTTGCTCAACAATATATTTTGTTAAAGCAACAAAATATATATTTGGCCCTATACAAACCAATATTTTATAAGATTTTCTCTCAGTGCAGAATTACATTTTTTTTTTTTTAATATGTTCGCCTTCATGGAAGATCATGGTAGGCAATGAAGTTGGTTTAAGGTAGGGAATTGGGATAGCTGTTTTTAAGAAATCGACTCATTAATATGGAAAAATATTTTTTCAAAGTTTTATTTTGATTTCGTGTGACATTTATTGGGTTAGTGAATAATACTGATATGTACGTCATTTCAAAAATTATAAATGCAAACAGTAGGTGACTAATCTAGAGTGAGACAACTTAAACACGCCTTCCCACTTTCAGTTCGAAATAATGTCGAAGACATGAATATAAAAGATAATGCATTTCCAATGGGGCTGGGGGAGAGAGCTGTGCAGGCGGGTCCAGGGCGATTTCCTAACATCGTGGCACGTTCAATCTGAGTCGCTGCGACAGGAACCCTCTGGTTGGCGGAAGTCGTGTCAGTTGTTATCCCAGTACACTTCCTTCTGCAGTGCAGGTACCTGGAACCCCGGACAAGAAGAATATTTCTTCGCATGCTCACTTTCTGTCAAACAAAAACTTATATATACATTTAAAATTGCTTCAATTTCTATACCCCAACTGCCTTAGTTTACAAACTGTTAAAAAAAATTGTTTCAAATCATATAGGTATAGTAAATAACAATGTGAAATACAATATTATTACTGCACGGCAATACTCCAAAATTGTCATTTTTTTCTCTCCAAAAAATTACTGCTTTGAAACGAATTTAGGTACAGAAACCAGATTTTGTCAGAAATACACATAATATTTTATTACATGTGAATGTGTTCACTTTTCGTGCTGTTATGATTGTCTCTTACGTCACAGTTGCATCACTAGGAGTGCTTCCGTAGCTCAATCGGCACAATGACGTCAGGGCAGAAATCGCCAACTAAAGTGCAACGATATTTCTGAACTAAGCATGGAAAACATCCGCCGTATGTAAACTTCAATATGTCGGGGAAGGAGAAGTTTTTAGCTGCAGGCACTCTAGAAGAAGGAAAAAGCAGTGGGCAACTCTCAACTTCTGGACATACTGCAGGCAATATTCACACAACCTTCAAGACCCGACAAGTATCAGATCCGTTATAGTTACGGGATACTTCGGTTATATTTCAATTAATTTTTGTATTTGGTTATCTGAAAGAACTTTCGAAAAAGTGCCCCTTTAATGCAGTTATTAGTTATCAAATCATTATAGTTTTCAAAATATAACACTCAAAAGACTCAATTTCCCAAATTCTGCATAATACTAGGCTTTGCTCTTAGATATTTTTTTCCCCAATCAAATTGCATTTAATGCAATCTGCATGGTGTGCAGAACATACTGATTCAGTATGAGTGTTATTTATAAACAGGTGAGCTAGTATTGACGCTCTGAATTTTGTTGCAAATAGGGGCCAGACTTGTAAATATAACGGAATTCGAGTGTTATTATTTGAAAACATAGTGATTTGACAAATAAAAACTCGCTCAGATAACAAATTAAAGAAAAGAAAAAGAAAAAATGAGAAATATGACCTTAACTGCACAGGATATTAGGCAGTCGTCTAAAGTACATAATTTTAAACCATAAGTCTTTGAGCGGTGTAAAGAGTTTGCGAGTAACCTGTACCAATTTTTTTTTGCTGAAAATGAACCATTCTTGCAGCATACAGCATTTTCCGATGAAGAAACGTTTCAATTTCTGTTGTGTATAAGCACAATGCGAATATTTGGAGATCGCGAAAACCAAATGTCACGAAGGATAGTCCTAAATAAATGTATGGCGTACATTAATGCGCAACAGCGCAAATTTAATTTTTCTTCTTTTACGAAATATAAAAACTGTGACATGTAAAACGTATGCAGATATGCTTCGAAATTAGGCAATATATTATTTCCAGTACGTGTCAACACCATGCCACTTTTCAACAAATTGATCACCGTAACATTTGTACAGGAATGTCTGTACGAGCATCCTCAAGCAATTAACTGAAAGAAATTGTCCTGTCTCGTGGCTCTCTGCGATCACCCGAATGCTATCCCGCTGGATTTTTTCTTTGGGAATACGCAGAGGTTATGGTGCATGCGATACCTCTGTTAGGCCGAGGCTATACGAGTGCTGTTAAACACTCCCAGCTAAAACATTCGGTAGCCATGTCTGAACAAGTTTAAAAACAGAACGTGTTTTCGCGGTTACATGTCCCAAGTAAAATGGAATCAATGGAAATTCTAACCTCAACAAACATGGAATTTAATATGTACGATACTTAATTATAAAAGCCTCCAACATTTATCACTATTGATCTTTTTAATTGTTACGAAACCTACACTTTTACTGTAATGGCATAATGGGTGGGTATTCCTACATTCAACAAGTGCAGGAATTCCCGCCAAATTCAGCAATGTTTATTACACTGCTTGTTTACTTCGAAACAGCCAATAGGAGCGCAGCAGAGAAGAGAAGTCGCTCTAAACTACTTGTGAAAACTGTTCATTTTGAACGAGGAACAACTGCGATCGGAACTCGTTCGAAGGTAATGTAACCTCTTCAATAGCTGAACTTGTTTTAGTGAAGTAGTTCTGCATCCAGTGTAACCGCGGACTTAGATATGCACAGATGCAAATGAAGGCGTCGGCTACAAATCATTACATTTATTCACTACCAAATTGCAATAATTTTGAATAGGGCTAATCATGTTGGGACACACGTATAATCTTTTATGAAGCTAGAAGTCGGAAAAAGTTCAGAGGTGGGAGTATTGTGTACCAAAAAATTCGATTGTAAGTTTTGGTGAGATGTTTTCTCCAACTTTATCTACGAATAAATGAAACCTTTTCAAACATTTTTATTTTCTTAAATTTTCCATGAAGTTACGATGAATTTCACAGTGGCGACAATGCTCGTAACTCATCGTGGAAGTGTTACGTCTAGTTTTTACACTGCAGACTGAAATCCAGTTCTGTAGTTTTAATTCACCCAACAAGGACGCTACTGCGATCCTACCTACTGTGATGCGTAAGCGATGAAGAATAAGTACTGTAATCCCTGGCTCACATGCACGCTCTGTCTGTTCGGCGTGATCGGCGTACATGTGAACCAGGCCTAACACAAATTCTCGAGACTAATGTGATACGACAGAACTACAAACGCACAATAGACGTCCGCCAGACAAGGACACTAATTTAATAACTGTTCCGTTAATGTTTAAAAAATAGCTCACTAAAACAATTCATTTCTGTTAGGAGAATTTTTTATCGGACCCGCTTACGAAACATACGGAAAATGTTACAAATACAAATATTAGCTTTTAATTTATCGACCGTTCCTTTAATGAGTGTTTTAAAAGTTAGGCTGGCTTTCGGTTGTTTTCGGAACAGTTTTTGTGTAAGAAGATACTGAAACGGGGATCCAGGATACATGTTTACCGTCTGTAATGTTATGTCGGAATCACATAGCCCCGACCAGCACGCCACCGTAAGCACGATACGACACTTAAAACTAAACAACCAATGAAATACAAGATATATCTGACGCAAGCCCGACAATTCTGTCGTACGACCAGCAGTTTTTGATTAGAAATTATTTCTATTCTTCTTCGTGTTGTGCGGCACGACGCTCAGAGTGTACAACTTTGAAAAATTAAACTGTCTGATAAGCTTTCCCTACAATGGGAAATACGTAGCTCAAAAGAAAACGAATTATGAAAATTATTGTATTTAACTCTTGTAAATAATAATTTTACCTTCGTATGCATTAGCTATAAAACTTTGTTACCATCATTTATTCCAAATTTTCCATCTGCCCACCGCCTTTGAAAATAGCGTAGTTAATCAGTGCCTTCTAAATGGATTCATAAAATTCTACTGGAGTCACGCCAGTAAACACTGTCGGGCTGATATTTCGAGCAGGCACATTGAAAATTGTCGTAGTTACGGTTTTTGTCGTGTCCTGCTGTGCTCGTCGGGGCTATGTGGTTCCGGCATGAATTTCATTGCATGTAACTCTACATATAATTTATGGGGCTGCCGGTAAAAGTCCGATGTTTTCTCGCTGCAGTTGAACGCCTTTAGCATATAAATTTGCAGCGTACATGAGAGACTACCCTGTGTCTCCCTTAAAGCTTGGTCTTCCACCTATTTTTAAAAGGGCAAATTTCTCCACGTTATGAAACTTGATGCTTGCCAGAAGAAAGCAGGATTGTCTTAAGTGGCGCGGCGAAGGCAGTCCAGATAATGTATTCTTCAATCAGAAACTGATCATAACTTGCCCTTATTTGTACTTTTCGAACGTGTCATTTTCTGTTGGGCTCTTCTCAGCACGTCGTGCGATCTCACGAAGAAAATAACACCTAAATGAAATCTATGAAAGTCCACAAAACGTCAACCTGTTATCTAAAACTGCCTACTTAAATAACTTGCTTTTAGATTAATCAGATTTTCACCTTTATAAGTTTTTTGACCGAACATAAAATGGTGGCCGCTACAATTACATGTATACGCCCAGAAAACTGGAAGCTTCATTTAAATGGCAAGAATAAAAATGAGTAGAGAAAGCACATAGTCATTGCCGAAGACACGATTGCAGGAGAGAAGTGAATAAAATTTCGAATTTTGTAATTCACTTCGGGAGCAAGGGAGTGTAGACATGCAGACGTCAAAAACACAAGAGAAATTATTATCCTAAACATTAGATTTAACCCACGTGAACCCTATTGAAATGGGGAACGGGTGTCTCTGCTTATAACCCAATGGTAAACATAATCCCCAACATAGTTTTTGTGAAGTGATTCAGATATACCTACATTATGTACGCAGCTTCGCCCACAGTAGTTTCAGAACGTAACATTTATACTAATAAATAAAATTGAAATGGCTGTCTGTTATATCAAAATTTATACCAATATCTAAGCGTAATGTGCTATTCAGACGACGTTGAAGCATAAATAACTGTTTTTAAAATATTTGTCTGTCTGTCTGGATGTTTTTCCAGAGTAAGCTCCGAAACGGCTAAATCAATTTTGATAAATCTTTCAGATACGATAGAGTTTAATTCTACTTAAAATCTGCACTTTATTTCATCTGGATATCTCAAAAGGTTATTAAGTAAATTATTTTTTTCATATAATTTTCTTTATGTTTCATATATTATTTCTTTGCAAAAGGATTATTGTCAAATAGCAGTGTTGAAACAACGGTAGTTTTTTAAATAATCAATGATATAATACGCATCATAGAAAAAAGGTACATTAGTTTTTGGAAAAAAGTACGGTAGTAAAATAACATATTATCAAACAACCAACACTAACTCGACGATAAAACTATTTCCGATAATGTAATAACATTCCTTAAAACCAATTATATAGGTATCTATTTCAATAACTCCATAAAACTTAAACGAAGCGATATTCATATTTTAAACATAAAACCTAAGCGAAGCTATGGTGGGCTGTATTTCAATAACACCATAAAACCTAAGTGAAGCGAAATTTTTATTTTAAACATATGTAAACAAATCCTGAAGTCCACGCAAACGAAGTCACGAGAACAGCTAGTGTATGATTAAATAAATATCGGAATTCTATATATCTTACTAAATTTCTGCAAATGAATGAATCAAATTTATATTGCGGAATCGTTTATTTTAAGCAGAGAAAAAAATACTTGTCGCTCAAATTTCGGACTCGGCGTGTAGCATGTGATAACTACGCCGAAGGTCTCGGGCATTATCGGCTAGGCTCGGACATTCTCGCCGTGCCAGCTGTGCTTCAGTAGGGGGATGCAGTGGCGTGTAGCGAGTTTTTTTTACAGGGTAAGGAATATAATAGTCCCACATATTTGAGTGTTTTAGATAACATTTGCCAGTGCCGGGCTGTGGTTCCATTTTAAATTCCCACTAAGAAACGCAACTTCCAACTTTGCTTACCCTCTCCATGTATTAACCGCTTTATAATACCTAACATTAGTTATAAAAAACGGAAACAAAATGAGTGTAATAATAATAAAGCTGAATATTATTTAAAGAGAATATTACAAATGATAAAGGAAACTCCCGTTTTCCAAGGAAAAATGAGGATTGGAAGACTGGTTACCCTGCCGAAAGAACGGGGCAGGGTAACTCGCTTGCGAGTTCGATTCATCGCTAGTCACTCCAGTTTGTGTAAATAAATACTAGATGGCAGCACTATGCGTGCACAGTACGTTAGTTACGAAAACTCTTGTTTCTCGAATCGGAAGCGGGAAACTCAGAATTAAATTTAAAGTTAAGGCGAAAACTATAAAGGGTCGAACATGTCCAATATGTATTGGGCAAGCATCGCTTGCCTTGCGTCTATGGAATAAACGCGAGTGGATCGTAGTTACCTGCTCCATGTCCTGGTCGACGTGCTGCTGCCACTTGTTGCCGAAGTAGTACTGCAGCCGCCTCATGGTGGAGTCCGCCGAGCGCAGCCACGAGTAGCCGCCGAACTTCTTGCCCATGTTGAACTGCAACAACACACACACACACCTCAACTCCTCACACACACCCCTTCAAGTTTATTACACTCAGGTCCGGAACTAAACTAAATTCTTTACGAGAGAGTTTGTCACAGGGAACATTCCTCCCGTAGCGGGCGTTGCTGTCCATAAGAAATCACGTATAAGGCAGATTCCCACCCGCCATATTGGATTTGTGGACTTTCTGCCATACTCTGCGAATACAGTTTCGTTTCATGGCTTTTGGAACGGCAGCATACAGAGCATTTATTGTCTGCGGTCAGTATTTCTTGATTAGTGTTTATATCGTCGCCTTTGTAAATGTTCGCAAGAAATAATCTCGCGTTTCGCCTCCACAGTTACCAGCACGCATTCCAAGTATTTCCCGTTTGCCCACCGCCTTGGAAACTAGCGTAGTTAATCAGCGCCTTCAAAATTGTTCCGAAAAATTCTACTCTTTGTATCTCGCCTGCAAACTGTCGGGCTGTAAATTCGAGCAGTCACATTGTCGTGGTTGCGGTTTGCGTCATGTCGTGCTGTGTTTGTCGGGGCTACGCGATCCCTGTTTATGTCGGCTCCCAAAAACTTATAGACATAAATTAACACGTCAGTTTTACTTTACGCCACACGTGCTTTTAACATCGTTGCTTCATAGCATTTAGAGCGACAAAAGTAACACAGCACTTTTGTTATAAACAAATATAAAACGTTTGGGGCGGCACACTGCAGGTGTCTCACCGCGAGGTGACCGGCTTCTGAAGTAAGACTTACAAGTGCCCTTCGTGCCTGTAGTATTACATGAAGTGAGGCCTAGGGCGGAGAAGCTACGGAATGAGATGGCAAATAAATCAGGAATGCCCCGAGAAAACCAGTCTCGGTTTCGTCGGGCATGACCACAGATCCCCGCTTTAGGAAGCCGGGGTGGCGATAACACGAACATTGCTTAAAGTACAGAAATATAATTGTTTGAGGGAAAATTCTATGCTTACTGCAAAAGCTTTATGTTTTAATTTTAGACATGTGGAAGTTCATAAAATGATAAAAACTTCCACTTCCATGCACAGTTTGCAGTTGGTACGAAAATAAATGCATGCAATTGTAATTTATGGAATTAGAAAAAAAAATACATTTTCACAGGTGATATTTCACGTTGCTTAAGTTTGATAAATCGCTATAAATAATAATAAAAAAGAGTAAGTTTGTCACGTTTCATAACCCTTTTGTTTTCCCATCGGCTCCCCCACACGTCTAGTTTTCTAGTTCAGAACTCTCTGATGGAACAGTACTGAGACAGACGAATGGAATCCAATGAGTTGAGAAATTTGGGTGGCTCTTAACAACGAGGTCTTGAAAGTCGATGAGGATGAAATGAGGTGAGAATGGAACAGCGCCGGAATGTAAGAGAAGGGCCATTGCGGTCCCTACGAAATACAAGACTTCCGATTTTCCTGGAGAGGCGTCGCCTGATAAAACATCAGTAACAGATATCGCGCCAACAGTTGGTAATTATGATATACTCACCGCTCCACAGTTCTGTGCACGGCCATCGCCCCACAAGACATGAAAAAAAAAAGAGATGAGGACAACAGTTACATTACGATAAAGCTACTGAAAAAATATTTACATCTACAGAGAAGTGACAACAGTTGTGCAATCTGGTTTCATGTTGGAGCAGCAAACATACTTCTGTAACAGCAACAGAATATTTTGTTAATATATTACTACAGTTGGGTTTGTTGTGGAAACAATAAATATATTGTTGAGGGGGGGGGGGGTTGTGTGTGTGTGTGTGTGTGAGAGAGAGAGAGAGAGAGAGAGAGAGAGAGAGAGAGAGAGAGAGAGAGAGGAGAGAGAGAGGAGAGAGAGAGAGAGAGGAGAGAGAGAGAGAGAGAGAGAGAGAGCTAGCTAGCTCTCTGCTGTAGGACCTATGTGCATATGGCCACAGAAATATGTTACTATCACTTTTTTCTCATCGAGACGTGAGTTATTACGTACGTCCAGATGTAAACAAAAAGCTATTCGCTTCTGGAATACCGCTGTCGACTGTAGGGATATGCTGCTGGACGGATCGCCCTAGGTGGGAAGGTTAACGCCCAATTCGGCATGCCCCTTGCAGCTAGAAAACCAATCAAAATACCGGCAGGCGAGTAGCTGTTGTAGCTTTGCTTACACCAGGAATAAGTGAACGTTATAAAATAATGATGGCTTTATTTTGTAAGCTTTTTTTTTTAACAGTAACGTTCGTGATATTGAAACATTTGACTACCTTGCAGTACCGACACTAACACCAGACGGGTTTTGTGTGTTTATATCTATACCGCTGCGGTGACAGTTCACAATAACGTCCTTCTTCCTCATTAACGGTGAAGTTATCAATCAGACTATAAGATGAACTAGCCTAATGTCTACATAGACGGTTTCAGGTATGCGTACAAAAGGAAGGACCTTGCGTCCTTATGACCGCTCGGTTCGGAAAACTGCATTGAACTCTTTCAGTAATCAAGGCTGCGCTCTTAAAGCATTTTTTTTTACAAGTTAATTCATCAAAGTAATGGAGGACTTACGCATGTTTATTTATGGCAATAAATAATATGATACCCCCGGTGTAGGCAGAAATTTATTCGTGACTGGACGGATAAGGGTAGTCCTTAAATGCTATAACTGTTTGTGTTAAAGTCTGCACGGAGTTCAAAGCAAGCTTCGCATCTCGGAAGGAGTTAACTGGAAACATAATTGCATTTTTATTTATTCATATGGCCAGTCTGTAGCTGCAGATCACTCACGGGGCAGTTCTTCTCCCGTGGTAGCGGAAACTATGGTGCCATGAGCAATACTGACCACAGAAATATTTTGGATTTGTTAACACTGGATCTCCCAATCCCTCTCTCCACGCAATGCAATAACATGGGGCTTTCGAGAATTTTATCATTTATTTTCTCTGAGCTGCACGTTTTGCTCAAGACATGTAATAACCAGTCAGTTAAAAAAAGAACAGATATGCCGGAGAGTATAAAGCAACTACTATTACAGTTGGGCGCCTGTAAATTAAACAGCGTTGGATGCTATGATAATCATTTAAATTATTTTATTTTTATGTTACGCCAGTCTTAATTTAAAAAAACTCCGTTGTTAGAATAAAAACAGGATCATCTGTCATACTTATTGTAGCCTACGTACTGTATAAGATTTTATCTTTCCCGGAAAAACAGGCGAGTGTCGTTCTTGAATTTTTATTTTCGCAACCTTTAGAAAGGAGGAAAGGTAAGTAATTATTGATTACAATTACTACTGCCCTTTCGTGAATTACCGATAATAGCAAAACAATACTAACCGTTAAGTGGCAGCCACGGGAAAGCTATTTACTAGGAGTTCCACTCACCAACACGCTGTAACCTCGAGTACCCAAAACGCCTAATGCGAGGCCTCGCCAGCTACAATACGCAACCATAGACTAAATATGAGATATATGCTATTCACGGTAAAGTGAGAACTTTTGAAAGCACTCTCATCAATACAACTAAATAAAATAGAATTGTCTGTATGAGATTTTCCAATTTTCCACTTTAAATTATTTTTTCATGTAGTATAATTGATTACTAAGCCATATCCAATGTTAATTTTTTTTCGTGTGTCTGTTCGACCGGATTTAACTCAAAAACCACTGAAAGTTTTGACATCAAATTTACGCAGTAAATATATATAATAACCCCAGGATCAACTAAGTCTTTGTGTCATCGAGATATCTCAAACGGTTCCGAAAATATGATGTTCAGGGATGTACCTAGGTACTGGATTAAGCTTTTCTTAGGATTACTGCATAAAAAAAAGTTCCTTTATTTTTTTGTTTATGGGCTGTCCTACTTTCCTTCCCAAGTGCGATTCCAAATCCTAAACGTCATGCGTACGAAGTAGCACAGGAAAGCTAGTTTGGAATAATAGTCAATAAATATATGTTTTTTAGCCTTAGACTAACTTCCGAGTGCGGAGGAATATACACACTGTGTTTATTACTTACATGGCATTATTTGTTTTTAAAAAGTGGTCAAAATACATAAAATGGCGGAAAAGAAAAAGAAAGTAACCAGGGCCTCAAAAGTGCTCACTTTACCGTGAACTTCGTATAGAACGATTTTAGTCTTCTGCGCACGTACTCATAACTGACTCGTCTCCCGCTAGCGCAACTGTCAAAGTTACATGGTCAACAGTTTTGAACGTGTTTGTTTACGTTGTATGTTCAACATACCGTGAATAACATACTTAGACTCACTTCAGTAAATACAAGTTGCGTTAAAACTAATTTAGAGTACATAAGTGAACAAACATCCCAAATAACTTACAAAACAGTGTTCTAAGCTCAATTAATATCCCCGTTGTTTTTGTTGGTGATGTTGGCAGGTAACTAGTTCAATGTTGGAACACGGGTAGCAGCTACTGAGCAACTCGCACAGGCACTTTATCCCAGTTCCCCCTCTGCGTACGAAACTAGGGCAACACTGGATTCCCCTTCCCCGTGTCTGGGATCCAACCGCGGGTAGCGATGCTTCCTGTGACACAAATACGGGGTTCATTGGTGCAAACCCCCGTCCGAGTAGGCGTTCGCCTACTTCAAACCTGTAATTAGAAAGAGGTGGTAAACTAAGACGAACGTTTGTCGACTTTGTCTTGCCAATTCCAAGGTGATCCTGGGATAGCTGTTTTGTAGCAACTACCTGTCGTCTCTACACACAAAACGGCCGTACTTTGTCAAAATAGATTACCACTGCCACTACTTGCAAAACGAAAGTTGTTCAAAGAACAGCCAAGCCGGGTATCTTGTAGCCATAACAAAAATTGGATGGCATTTTACTGTCCCGTCAACCCACTTCCACATTAACCATGCGTGAGGTAAAGTGATCAGCTTAGTTGATCTTGTGGCTCACGGGAACATCTACAACTACCCAATTCGGACCTGGGCATTCGCAGTTGCAGTAACATAGGGAAAACGTCACATGTGACTTGATATGGGATGACACGGTCGCTCAGAGAGGCGCCAGCAATGCTAAACGTCGCTCGCTGTTGTTCATGAAAAGCGAACACATTTTGCAATTCGTAACTGGAATTTCACGTTCGTGAACCGAAAGGAAGCAGGAGCAGTAAATCCCAGGAATCAGGAACAAAAGGAAATTAAATTTCGCGTGAAAAGGCGACGGTGGGGTTGAAAAGTGGGAAGGGATACTTTGTTATTAAATGTGTGTTATGTTACAGATTTAGAGGGGAAAATGTTAAAGGTTCTCCTTTTAACCCTGTAATAGGTAGACCAAAGTGGATCTTGTTTTACAGTAATCTATTTTAGCCTAGTGGTTAGTCAACAGCATCCTTCTTCTTGAGATCTGTGGTTATTCGCAAGCATAAATGTACTGGGAAATTTCATGGTGGTGATTATTTCGTGGATAATTGCGAAGGCGTTACCGTCATGTAAATGTGTTTTTATCGGATACTTTCGTTTTCTCATCGCTTACATTCCGCGGTTACTCTACTCCTACATCATATCACCACATGCATTTATTAAGTTGGCCAGGAACGACAGTTTGTCTCGGGTAGAGCAGCCGGTTCCACTTAGCAAAATCCTAATTCATAAGGTTTGTAAATCACATTGAAAAGCTACAAATACCAGTCGGATGTTTATACGCTAAATAACTAGATGTTCTGAATCATTTTCAGCTTCTGCTGCTCTCTTGGTAACATTACTTAAGACTATAAATGATTTACGATAGGCATCATAATAGATTTTTAAAGTAAAAATGGTCATGTTGGTCGCATATCGATAAATAACTGGCCGTATGTAGAGTTGTGTGTAGCACGTGGAAGACCCAAATTTTTGGTTCATTGATCACGTGGGGGATAAACATCCCGTGTTTGATTCCAGCTGCATCGGAGGTTTTACACGTGTGGAAAATGTTCTGCCCTTTTCTTCAAGACTGGGTGCTGTGTTGCCCCTGCGGCCTTATACAGCAGTATATGCAAGGGCAAACCAATTCGTATTTGAATCACGTTAAACTTTAGGTGCGTCATGAATTTCCAATCTTCCCTCGTTCATTTTTTTTTCTCCCGAGCAAAATGCCATGCCTAATAAGATCACATCCTGAGAAACCCATAACCAAGCTTCTATTTGGTTTCGTAGATGCTGCTTGTTTTGTGGAGTTTTCCAATGAATATGGCCAAGTAACTTTATATCGGAACAGCAGAAGCTTGCTGATAGTCATATGTTTGACAGGCAAAAAATTTACTTTAATTTGATCGGCCGGCAGTCTAATAACCAGATAGTCTGGAGTGAGCTGGCCGAAGAACAGCTACCCGATACATGATGTACATGATGATGTTAGACCAGCCATCCGACAGGCATATACGTACAGCTGTCCGACACGACAGCTAATAGAAAATTCGCCTGTCAGACAATTCAGACAGATGACATTCGGTCAGGAGACTGTAGCGCACAGTATTCCACCTCATCGAAACAAAAGATTAAATATTCCTCGGGGCGTACTGTTGACACATTTGGTTGTCTATGCCTTCCAATTGTAATTCAGTGTGATTGCCACATGCCTGCCCCTGAGATACAGGCAATCAACAATATAGAGCTGCCTCACTTATTGTATCTCATACGCTACATCAGTTTTCAGCGCATCCAGCATTTCCTATGATGTTTACAAATGAACTGCAACAGTTTTCAACTCACGGTGGCTCGCTGGTTAAATGACAACTCCCTGGTACTTGAATCCTGCACTAGGATAAGTGTATAGTTTACAAGTTAAAATGTTGTTCTTACGCTAAGAAAAGTGATTGGACAAAAATAAATATTTACAGACGGTTTATTATATATTTCACACGACTTCGTACTACCCAAAACCATTATATACCATAAAATCTAAAAAGTTAAAACTGGGACTACTGGGAAATAGGAGATATCTCGTAAAAGCCCACGTGCGAAGATCCGGGAGCGACTCCGCTCCCGGTGAACTCCGCTGGGAATCGCGCGTGGTTCGCCCAGGTGGGAGGCGAGTAGTCTAACCACGACACCACGCGGATCCCACATGCTGTGAAGGGGCAACAGTGGCTGAGCGGTTAGCCTGCTCGCCTCTCACCAAGGCGATCCGAGTTCAATCCCCGCCCAGGTCACTCCACGTATTTCCGCATGTGGGAATCGTGCCGGACGATGCCGTTGGTCGGCGGGTTTTCTCAGGACAGACAGACTGGCGAGGGGTATCTGCCATGATGGTTGGACCGATAGCTGGTACCACGGCTCGACCACTTGGCGGGGTGTTGGACCACTTAGCACTCAGGCCGTTGGGGCCCAAAGTCTGTACTTCAAAGAAGAAGTATAAAAACATGGAATGGATTGTGGCTGACGCCCCCCCCCCCCCCGTTCTGGGGGGGGGGGGTCACGTAACACCTCGGTAGTCGAGGGAGCAATGGCTTGGTTGCAGTGATGAAACTATGGAGAATATATGACGGTGTATGATATAAACTCTCCAATTTCCGAGCAAGGGCTGCGATCCACGGTGAGCCGCGACACCGGGGAGTGGTCCAGACTACTCTCTTACGCCCGGCCGCCGGGATGGTGGCCACTCTGGGTCATAGCAATTCTCCGCCATTAAGGATGTGGCTCCCAGGGAGTGGAGTGTGACCGACCCTTCATTGGGTGTAAGGCTATGTCCGGTGAGGTCTTCTCAACTACCTTGTGTGGAAGGGAATTCCTCTTACCACTCCATCCGGGGGATGTCGTCCATGAATAAGCCTCGAGTGCCATGGAAATTAAGTAGTAGCACGGGACGATCGGTTAGCCCCACCATGAGGTTCTCTCTGGTGACCGATCATAGGGTTGGACTCGTGCTGGTAGTGGTTAACTCCGTATGCTGGAGGAGGTCTGGAGAGATTCCCACTCTCGATGATAGACCGGGCGGTGAGCGGCAACCTGCTCCGGTTGTGCCCTGGAAAGTCACTAGGGGTTATGGATAGAACCCCGGCCAGACCACACGCTTGGTCTCTGAGGGCGAGGGTCTCAGAACCTCTGTGGTAGAGGGGGCGAGGACGTGCGGATGTGCCAGGTTTGGGCTTAGGATCTGGTCACCGGTCGCATTAATCTTGGCCTCCTTGCGTTGAGAGGACGTGATTCCTCTTCCCCGCCTATTGGCAGGCCGAAGCGCGGTAAGGCCGCAAGGCTATGAGCGCTGCGTTAAAATACAAAATGCAAGACCGAGAGGTCCATTGTAACTGTGAATGAACATCTTCCAGCACATACGTGTAACTCGAGAAAAAAAAATTACCACGCCTCTAGCCTCTTTTGTTCTCTGAGAAAGGATCGCTCTTAGCCAGCAGTGGTTATCCGCTGTGGAAGCTCGTGGGAAAATTAATGTGTAAAATATTGATATACTAATTACGAAGAAAAGGAGACGAGCAGAAGTACGTGAAGGTGAAACCGTGCGAACGAGAGCACGTTGAAAGCTGCGAGCTGTCTTGGAGTATGTGGGAAGTGAACCGAACATCTATAATCGATTTCTTGTCTCGAGGCATGCATATGTTGTCGTCGTTGCCTTTTACAAATACCGGACCAAACTGTCTGATTTTCATTCATCGCAGCAGGAAACACAGGCCAGCGGCAGTTGGACAGTAGTTTGTGTATTTTGAAAATCACTGGGCGCATCAAGATAATGTTTGAAACTGTCGTTTCATCAAGTTTAAATTCGAATCCATTTAGCAGTAAATTGTTTCGCAACTAGTGAGAACATGCTGATGCGGTCAAAACTAATATAGCTAAATGAAACTAAAAAATTGAGTAATGATAATATGTAAATTGTCATAATTTCATATATGATGATTTTCGAAACGCTTATTAGGCTACTGTATTAGAAACTAATAATGCGTGGGCCAGTGTAATTTATGAAAAAAATCTTCACAATGCATATAAATTGAGTATAAAATTTGCCTCCTCTTTAAAGCATATAGGTGTAAACGCTTAGCAGAACTATTTTTTGTCAATAAGTAATTTACATATTCTCGTTATGTACTTCATAAGGTGATCCATATATGGCGGTGATTTGGAAATTTTGTGAAAAGCAGAGGTCATAAGTTTCGTAGAATAAAAAAGAAATAAAAAGTAAAGTATACGAAATACGTTAACCTTACTTTAATGTGTATACAATGATGATTCATTCGAAATGAAATTGCTCCGCGATGGAGCTATAATAATTTTAAATTACCTGTAAAGTTACGGATCTGCCACCAGTATAATAAAAACACATTAATAAAACATTAAATCATCTGAATTGTTACACATTAAGGTCAGATTGCTCGTAACGTAAGTGTGTGTCTCGCGGGAGAAAATTCGGTAGCGCAAAGCTATAAATGTTTTTTTTTTTCAATTTGGTTAATAAAGTAAATGCAGGCCTACTGTCCACAGTAACAAGTAATGCTTACAGCTCCGACTTGAACTCGCTGAAAACCAACTACGTATCAGAAGGAGAAATGGCGATTTTACGGCTAGTCTTTCATAACTGGCAACATTACCAAGCTTGGTCTTAACTCCCGTTTGCTGATCAGCGCTGGCCAGAAACATCTTACTTCACTCCCGTATTGGTTAATATAAGGTACAATCAGCTTAACATCTGACCATTGCTTCATTTCCTTCAGTACTTTTATAAAGTCAGTCGAAACCTCAGTTTCGGAAACTGAACTATCCAAACTAAGGTTTTAGTGAAGTGTTTATATCGTCATACGAAACTTCGTTTTGGAAACTTGTGTTTCATGTGTAATTTTATGCCGGAAATCACTCGTATCAAAACAGTGATGAAAAATAATTAATCATTTAGTTATGGTGATGCGCATAAAAAAAACATTTTACAGAAAATCATAAACATGACAAAAAAAGTTGTATATAATACTTGGTACAAACATAATTAATAATGATATTTCGTAACTTTTTTTAAAGATGCAACATATTTATTGCGTATTAGTTATTTTCGAAGCTACAGAAAAATTATATTACCACCCTGCACCAACTCAGATTATTTTTAACCAATTAAACGTCTTGTTTTACATTTCGACATATCACAGTTGAACATTTCATGTCATAGTTACAAACGAAATCGAAGTTTCGTTGTTTATACAGCACACGAAACCCAAGATTCGACGCGAAATGTGAACATTACAAATCTCGGTTGCGAGATACGGTGGAACCTCGCTTTTACGGCGTTTATACCGTACACAAACTTTGCTTTCAAAAAGCCAGGTTACCAAAACTCCTGGTTTCAGGTGACGGTATAAACGTAGTGCTTGAAAGGTTGAGTTACCGCGGTAGTTTTATGAGGCGGTGCCAACATTATACGTCAACCTTTAGCAAACATTTATTTTAACGAGCGACACTTTTGTCACATTCATACAGCATGTTTAGCATAAACTCTGATATTAAAATATAGTTTTTTTCGCATAATTGTCGTCCCACTCAATTAAAATTAATAAGCTAACTGCCTAAAAATAAATACATTTGATAACATTTAATGACCTGTGGTAACCAAAATACACGAATTTATGTGTGATGTGTAATTATTGTAAATATTATTGTATACGCTGTACAACATCCCTGAAATAA